>BHFT01032037.1:0-156814 GCA_004320025.1 Laticauda laticaudata
TTTGGAGAAAAGGCTGACCTCCCCCCCCCCTCTTCTTTGTGGCAGCCCCTCGGACACTGCTATTAGGTCACCCTTCATCCTTCTCTTCATTCGGCTAACGTAAAGATAAAGGTTCCCCTCACACATAATGTGCTAGTTGTTTCTGGCTCTAAGGGGTGGTACTCATCTCTGTTACAAAGCCAAAGAGCCAGCGCTGTCCGAAGACGTCGCCATGGTCATATGGCCAGCATGACTAAATGCCTTTAAAGGCACATGGAACACTGTTACCTTCCCACCAAAGGGGTCCCTATTTTTCTACTTGCATTTTTTATGTGCTTTTGAACTACTAAGTTGGCAGAAGCTGGGACAAGGAACAGGGGCTCACTCCATTACACGGCACTAGGGATTTGAACCGCCCAACTGCCAACCTTTCTGATCGACAAGCTCAGCATCTTAACCACTGAGCCACCACGTCCCTATTTCATTAGACTAGACATACCCGGTTCCTGCAACCTTTCTTCATCTGTTTTAGCCTCCAGTCCCCTCATCATCTTTGTTGCTTTTCTCTGTACTCTTTCTAGAATCTCTACATCTTTTTTAATATTGTGGATATTATATTTAATATCCAGCTGGCAGAAGTAACAGTGAATATAATTTCTGTTTCCCAGTAGCTTTTGATAGACTGAGGAATGTAAACAGAGGCAGTGTAGAAGGAACCCACGTAGTATGGAGTGAAGCAGCCTAGGAAGAAATATTGACACATTCTGGGTTAAGAAAGAACCATTCCTCCAGCATTAACATGTCGTGATCAATCAAGTGATTGTCATTCTACACAGAGCTTGGGTTCTAAGGCCACATTTCTCTTTATCTAACCAGGGCACAAACATGCTTTGGCATGTTATCCTCTTTTTGCCCTGTTCCCATAACATTGCCTTCGTCTGATCCCTAGCCCATGAAGAGAGACAGGGTTAAGTCATCCTGAGCTGTGCTAGGATAATATTTTCTCTCTTCTTCTAACACTGTTCAAGGGAAACCTAAAGGTGGGTCACATATGCTAGACTTTGGGACTCTTTATCAGAGAAGGAAAGGCAGAAGCAATTTAGGCAGGAGAAAAATTGGCACAACGGGCAGCAAATTCCATATTGCTCTAGCTTTCTGCTGGTTTAAGCCCTGTAATTCAGTAATTGAAAAAAATTAAGACTAAGTATCTATGGAGATTCTCAATCATTCAGAACAAAGATGTTTTTTTTTTTTTCAAAAGGCAACTGGATGATCTTGGTTTTTCTTTTTTCTTTTTACAAATTTTATTCAGTTTTTCACATTAAAAACAAAAATCTCTTTTTAGTGGATAACATATTTCCAGGCCATCACCTTTACATACAAATATGACAGCAATTATTCATTCATATATGCATGCTTAATTCTATTCTTACCTTTTCCATTCCAAATTTTCAGTAAGGAGAGAAACAAACACATTAATTCTAGCCTCTTTTCATAATCTCGAATCAAACATCTTTTTGTTTCCATTTCAATTATTTCAAATATAATCTTTAATATTTATTTTTAAAAATAAAGATAAACAATATGTGTTTGCATAATAATAATAAGAAGTAGAAGAAGAAGTTACCAATGTCTCTTACTTCGCTTTCAATAGTCCATATTAACTTATTAATTTAGTTGGTTCTTTAGTCTGTCATATTTCTCTTCCATCCCTAAAAAAAAAAAACAAGTATAGGTTTCCCCGCTTTTACTGGTTTGAGTGGGACACCTCAATGATTAAATATACCTTTATTCCCTCATCTTGATTTCCAATAACCATTATTTTTAAAGAAGGTTACAATAATAATCATGACATCTTTTCATTTGGATTCCGCAGCAATATTTTCCCCCTAATTTTTAATAAAAAGTTATCAGTATCTATATTACCCCTATTTTCTAAATATTTTAATTGCAGAAATATTCTTATTACCCCTTGCTCACCCTCCAGGATCCCCTTTTTAATCATCAACCATTATTTCAGAAAAAAACAATTTCTTTTCAGCGCTTTACTATTCTCGTAATTCTTTATTTCATGCGCCTGCTTCTCCTCCCCCTCTTTCCCCATAACTTTTCTCATTCCAGTTTAATCCCTCTCTTTCTTAATATCTTCCTTTCCCCTTTTCTGCTGGGTCTTTCTGCCTTTCCTGACTCACAGGTATTTCCCCCTTTTTGATTGCCTTCTAAAAATCTCAACTTTTTAGCCTTCCTCCTTTCCCCACTTCTTTGTAATAGTGTTCTTTGTGTTGTCTATTTAAAATGTCTTCTCCTTGAGTCAACTCCTCCTCCTCTGAAGCTTCTTTCTTCTCTCTTCAATCGCCATTTCCCATTTTTTCTAACTCAAAGCAAAGTGATTCGCCTCTTTCCTGTAGTAATTTCTCTCATATTTTTAAGTTCCATTTTTAATTCCCGAAGAGATATCATCATTTTATGAACATTAAAGTCCACCAAAAAAAAAAAACACGGTTTACTTTCCTTCTTTCTTCTTTTCAATTTTCTAAAATTCTCAATTATTCCAGCCCAGAGTCCATACCAAAAACAATCAATCAATCCCACAGTCAGTCTTTCCTTGCTTTTTTTCTTTATTTCTGGTTCTGCTTTCACTTTTAAGATCTTACTTTGTTTCAATATTTCTCTTAATGTTATATCCATACAAGTCATTCAGAAACAGGATGCTTTCACTTTTGTTTGAGCTCAAGCTTTTGTCAAAAGGTGGCACTTTCCATTATTTTTTCCCCCTATTTTTTTATTTAGCGGTTTTTCGAACCTCAATATTCTAGCACAGTCCACGTCTCCAATTTGTAAACTTTATTATTATTTATTATTATTATTATTATTATTATTATTATTATTATTATTATTATTATTATTATTATTATTATATTATTTGACAATCTTAAGTCCAGTTTATTTTATGCCTGTTTATTCCCAAAATATTTAGGTCCAATTTATTAAATCTTTAGTTCCGACTTCTTCCTTCCTGGTTCAAAGCCCCGCTTAGCTGTCAGAAGTATTTTTCTATTTTTTCCTGTCCCTTTGTAATTTCGCGCGTCACTTTTCTTTTCTTAAAAATTCCATGTTGCCTTAATCCTGGGATACTTTTGTTTAGTTGTATTGCCCAGTTGTCCCGGTTCAGATGTTATCCACCTCTGTCTTCCCTCCTGCACAACTCTTAATCCAGCTGAGTCCTCCTTTTCGGCGGCGGTTGCCGCCATTTTTAAACCACCGCTGCAGTCGTCTTCGGGGGGGGGGAAGACCAAGCCCAGAGAAGCGGCTCCCCTCAACCTGGCTTGCGGCTTCCCCTTACTCTGCCGCATCATCCCCTAATCGAAATGATCGGGGCTCTCCAACGAAAGAGCACGGACCAGAGCCTCACAGAGTCGCGATCTACGGTCCATCAACGTCCGCCTTCTTCCGTTCTTGGTTTTTCTTTGAAGATATTTCACTCCTCAAAGTTCTGAAGAAGCTTCTTTGATGAGAAGCGAAATGTCTTCAAGGAAAATCAAGTATGTCCAGTTGCCTTTTGAAAAAGCACCTTGAGCTGGAAGAAATCATTGGTTTAAAAATAGAATTTAAGCCTGAAATGTTTTTATTAGGATAATCAGAGGTGAATATAAGAAAGACATTGAATATGTAATAATACATATCCTGACAGCAGCTAGAATAATGAATGCCTCAAATTGGAAATTAGACAGTAGTTCCACAGGTAATATGATTATAAAGAAAAATATGGAATGTGCAGAAATGAATAAACTTACAGTGGAATTGCAAGAGAAGGAAGACAAAGAATATTATACGGTCTGGAAAAAATGATATGTTTGGCTAGATAACAGGAATAAAAGATAATGCAAAATGTAAATGTAAATTGTGTGTGTGTGTGTGTGTGTGTGTGTGTGTGTAAATGAAAACAGAAAATTTGATGCCAAAATTTATCGCAAAAAATTGGGGATTCTTCTAAGACTATGTAAATCAGCAGAGAAATGAACCATCTCCAACAAGATACCGTTCAGTGGTGAACAAACTAAGGTCTTGAACTTAGGCAGGAAAACCAGATGGCCAGGTACAGGTTGTTAGGCAGTGATAGGGATCTGGATGTTTAGTGGACAACCACTAAGTATGAGCCAGCAGTCTGCTGTAGCTGCCATAAAGCCAATGAAGGTATGAGTAACCTAGCTTGGCACATGGCCAATTGGCCATGTGTTGTGATGGACCTAAAGTAAAGTAAAGTAGGTCATCACATGATTGAATGTGATTTTATAAACTTCTTGTAGTTATTATTAATGCCACAGTTGTTAAATGAACCCATTGTTCACTGTGGGGCATTTTTTGCAAAAAACAAACAAACAAACCCAGAAGTAAACATTTGTTTTAGGCAAAAGGTTTATAAACAAGAGTGGGATTCTACCAGTTCGCACCGATTCGGTAGAACCAGTTGTTAACTTTCTAAACAGTTCGGAGAACCGGTTGTTAGAAGAAATTACTGGCCTAATCCTGTCAGGAAGGCAGGAAGGAAACATTCTGGTGTTGCTTACAGAAACTGCCTCTCTATTAACCCTTATTATATTCTTGGCAGGACTAGACTTCCTGTCTCTGGAACTTCTCTGGAGTTTTTTTTTTTCCTCCCTTGCTTGTACTTTGCTTGTATGAAGTGACCATTCAAAGTTATGATGCCACTGAAAAAAGTGACTTATGACCATTTTTCACACTTACAACTGTTGCAGCATCCCCACAGTCATGAGAGGCCAGGTGAGGAGATGCATGCCTTGATGTGAGTGATGTTAAGTTGGCCATGCCCAGCCAATAACATGACCACCAAGCCATGCCCACCACCTAAGCCATGCCCACAGAACCGGTTGTTTAAAAAAATTGAATCCCATCCCTGGTTATAAATCATGATCACATGACTGTGAGGTGCTTACGTAGCCATAAAGACAGGCTGTGGTTGAGCTCCCAAAATGGGGTCTCGTGATCTCAGAAGAGAGGCAGAACTTCAGAACCAAAGTATCTTTTTTTGGGAGTGGGGGTATCATTGTAACTGAATGATCACAGTGGAGTACCTATGCTGCATCTTTATCTGCCTCTGTGCAAAATCAGCCAAGTAAAAGGAAACTTCCCTATGTTACATCTCAATTTTTCCAATCAATAAGGTTTGCTTACCGTGGTGGCACAGTGGTTAGAGTGCCACCACTGTAGGCTACTTCTGCTACTGCTGGCTGCCTGCAATTTGGCAGTTTGTGTTCTGACCAAGGCTTCCTGATACAGAGTTTAAACCAACCAGAACGAACAAAGTTGCTTCCTGCAAAGGCTCTTGTCCCTTTGCTCCTCCTTTATGTCTTACTGGAGGGGCCAATCATCTCCAAGCCTTACTCCTGAGTCACTCACCCCTTTTGTCTTAACTGTTCTTGCCTTCTGGCAGCTATGTGCAAGCACACACTGGGAACAGGCTCCCCCTGTTCCTCTGCCTCACTGATGTCAGATTCTGGAGGCTCCCAAGTTGGCATATAACTCCCGGATGGCCCTGGCCCCATCTCTGTGTCAGATGGAGATCCCTCTTCCGAGCCCTCCCCAAACTCCAGGACCAGACCCTGTTCCTCCCCACTGTCCGACTCTGCTGCCAGCTCCGCAGGCCACTGGCAGAACACAACAGTTCGATCCTTACCATGCTCAAGATTGATTCAGCCTTACGTCCTTTTGAAGTGGGTAAAATGAGGAGGCAGATTGTTGGGGGCAACAGGCTGACTCTGTACACCGCTTAGAGATGGCTGTAAAAGCACTGTAAAGTGGGCATATAAGTCTAAGTGCTATTGCTATTGCCTTAGGAAGGAAGGAAGGAAGGAAGGAAGGAAGGAAGGAAGGAAGGAAGGAAGGAAGGAAGGAAGCTTCCTTCCATCTATGGTGCACAGTGGTTAGAAGACAATGTTGCAGGCTAACTCTGCCCATTGCCAGGTGTTCAATCCTGACCAGCTCAAGGTTGACTCAGCATTCCAATTCTTGCAACGTAGGTAAAATGAGGACCCAGATTGTTGGGAGAAGAGGCTGACTCTGTAAACTGCTCAGAGGGGGCTGGAAAGCACTGCGAAGCGGTATATAAGTCCAAGTACTATTGCTATTACCAGATGGAAAATTGGGAAGCTGCCATCAAAAGAGCACTAGGTTGGAGAAATTATAGATGTTGGGCAGTTAGGTAGTTTTCAATTCAAATGTAAAAACTTCATCAAAGAACCAACCTAGAACTAAGGAGAAATTTCCTAACAGTGAGAAGCATTAACCAGTGGAACAACCTGCCTCCAGAACTTGTGAATGCTCCAACACTGAAAGATTTTAAAAAGAGATTGAATAACCATTTGTCTGAAGTAGTGTAGTTTCCTGCCTAGGCAGGGGATTGGACTAGAAGACCTCCAAGGTCCCTTCCAACTGTTATTCTGTTATTCTGCTTGTTAAGAGTATGAGAGGAAACAAAAAGATATTTCAAAATGTGTTTTGCACACACTGAGGCAAACAACAACAAAACATTTTTAAAAGTCTGTGGTAGGGAAATTAACACATCAGACAGAGTATGAAAGCTAAGCGTTTAAAAAAAAAAAAAGGTCCATTTTTATTTTCATTTGCACTGTTTCACAAATTAGAAGAAGGTGTTTAAAAGGATACTGTTTGTTCTAAGACATCACTAACACGTCATTACAGATCAAAAGCAAAGCTCTATAAAAACCTGTGGATTTTTTTTTTAAAAAAAGAAAGAAAACAGGCTGGAATATTGCCATGTTCATTCAGTCAATAAAGAGGATACTGTATTTTTGTGTGTGTGTGTGATGGATACATCCCGAAATGCAACTCATCTGAAGGTTTGAAAAACACTGGGTTGCTTTGAAACGCCGCCAGGAATTTGGAGAGCGTCTAAGGAGAAACGGTGCAAGACGCAGAACTCACATTTCTGTGCTGTCTAGGATTTTGCACAAAAGAAATCTTTAACAAAAACATCCTATCAGAGTCATCATTCTGGTTCGTGGCTTTCCCAGCCTCTCATGTTGCTATGGTTAAACATTGGCGCAGCTAAAGGAGTGGCAGCCAGGCAACATGGCTACAGTTTTACCCCAGCTGAGAAAAGCAGAGGAGAAAATTTTAAAGAGAGAAATTGCAACCAAAGGAAACGCAGCAGCCCTGCCCTGAGAGATCCGTGGCTTAAACAGGGGTTTTGAGGAAGAAGGAAAAATTGAGATGTTTGGGAGTCCCCCAAGGCTTGCAAATATTTTTAAAAGCTCTAACGTATGCACGGAGTAAGATTAAAGAATTAAAGAGTAACAGTAGAATAGAGTAACAGTAGAGTAGAGTACTCATCTCATCTCATCTCATCTCATCTTATCTTATCTTATCTTATCTTATCTTATCTTATCTATAGTTGGAAGGGACATTGGAGATCATCTAGTCCAATCTCCTGCTCAGGCAAAGAACCCTATATCCTTTCAGACAAATGTTTTGTCCAATCTCTCATTAAAAACTTTCAGTGATGGAGCACCCACAATTTCTGAAGGCAAGTCATTCCACTGATGAATTGTCCTCATTGACAGGAAAATTCTCCTTAGTTCTCAGTTGGATCTCACTCTGATGAGCTTCCACCCACTGCTTCTTGTCCTGTCTTCAGGTTCTTTGGACAATAGACCCCCTCTTCTCTATGACAGACCCTCAAGTACTAGCAAAGAGCTATCATGTCACCCCTAGTTCTTCTCTCATTCCTGGCTCCCTCAACTATTCATCATATGATTTAGTCTCCAGCCCCCTAATCATCTTAGTTGCTCTTCTCTGCACTCTTTCCAGGATCTCAACATCTTTTTTGTATTGTGGTGATCAGAACTGGATGCAGTACTCCAATTGTGGTCTTACCAATGCAGTATTACATTAGTACTATCACTTCATGTGATCTTGATGCTATCTCTCTGGAGATACAGCCAAGGACTCATCAAGGAAGGGACCTCTTCCAGGTCAGAATCGGAAGTGTCCCTTTCGTGCAAGAAAGCTCCATTCGTAAACTTAGGGAGACACACTTCATCAAAGGACTATGGTGGCCAGGCACATCTTTGCAAACCAATTACTTCTGGTAACATTAGTTTCCAGATAGACAGGTGTGTGTTGCTTCCTTTAGTTGTTGCTTCAAACAACTAAAGCTTCATATTCCTCTTTCTAATTTTAAACCCTTTATAAAAGCAACTGCCAAAAATTGATTTAAAACAAAACTGACAGGCTCTAAAATGATTAATTAATTTCAGGAAAAGGTTTCTCAGAATAGGATTCCAGGGAGAAGCACCTAATCTAGAATATAGAAACATGCAACCATAAGGCTGGTAGGGACCTTGATGGATTTCCCAACTTCTGGAGGCAAACTGTTCTGTTGATTGTTTTTGCTGTCACTTCCAGATTGGATCTGTTTTTAACAACTTCCACCCATTACTTCTTGTCCTACCCCCAGGTGCTTTGAATCCATCCCCTCTTCTCTGTGATACCTCCTCAAGTACTGGAAGACAATTATCATGTACCCCTCCTCATCCTTCTCTTCACTGGATTAGACATACACATTTCCCACAACCATTCATCATTCATTTTAGCCTCCAGGCACATAACTATCATTGTTGCTCTTCTCTGCACACTTTCTAGTATCTCAGAATCTATTTTGTATTGTGGTGACCGGATCTGCATGTCATATTTTTGCATGTCAAAAATATCAGCTTCAGTCCCCAGAATCTCCAATGATTCAGGACATGGCCCAAAGAACTTCAAATAATGAGCATTTTCTTGATGGTCTTCATACAACATGCTTTTTCCAATTGCTGAATCAATCCATTGCATAGATTCATACATTAGGCTAAATCATAAACTAAATCTGTTAGGACTGGATAAAATGGCATGTTCTATGCAACTGAAGATGGCTAATGCTTGTAGAGATTATATGAAGCAGACCCCTTGCAGAAACGAAGCAGATTCTGGTTTCTCTCCAGATATTGCTGAATTACAACTCCCAGCATTCTTATCCTAAGAAGACCAACTGAAGAAACTAGAAATGTTTAGCTTTTGGAAGCAAAGTTCAAGGGAAGAATAAGGTATCCTTTTTCAAATTCTTGGAAAGAAGTTGCCCAAAAGAAAATCAAGATTTCTCTTCTGTTGGCTAGAAAGCAAGAAACAGATTGGTTTGCCGGAAGTATCGGGCCCCTTAATTGCAAAGTATATTCAAGAAAGCAACATTTCACACAACCTTTTAACATCACTTTTAATGCCCACAATTGGGGATTGTCTCAGGAAGAAAGAATGGAAGATGGAAATATGGATGGAGAGCCATCTCCAAAACTGAAAAATCTTAACTGGTTTTGAACCGAAGGAACACAGTTACTTTTGCCATTTTTTTTCCTCTCTCTTATCTATTCATCACCTCCTCTTTCTTTTTCTGAATAAAGACTTTGCAGCAGGAGGACTGAACTGCAATGAAGAGGTTGGGCTTTTAGGCACTTTTGTCATTTTGCTTTATTTCTCAAATGTGTGCACATTCCCCTCCCCCCCTCCTCCTCCCCAAAAAACCTCCACTCTTTCCATTGGCAGAAATTCTGGCAGCCTCTGTGAATGTGGTTCATTAATAAATATGGTGAATGCCTCCAAGTTGCCACAAGGAGATGAAAGGCAAAAGAAAAGAGACCTAGAAAAGGCTGTGACATTAATGCAGGATGAAGAATGGGGAACTGTGGGGTTAACGATTCAACCATTGTGGGCACAAAGAGAAGCGAGAACATATAGCCAAAACATGGGAATCTAGCAACAGACCCTTTCAAAAGGGCTACTAAGAAGGTGGGACCAGAAATAAACTGTGTTTTCTCTTGGGTTTGAATTCATCAGCATTCCTAAAATGAGCGGTTATCTAGGTCAGTTGATGGATTGGGTTGACTGATAAATGTCAGCATCATTCCAGCCTAAATTCTCATATCATTTAAAAAATCAAGGCAGTTCTAGATTGCATCAAGTTCACAAGAAGTAATAATACCAGTTTATACTGCATTGGTGGGCTCTCATCTGGAATATTGCATTCAATTCTGATCATCACGAAACAAAAAAGATGCCACGGTGAAATGGCACTTAATTATCCCGGGGTGGAGTTTTCTATGACAAGTTATCCCACAGCAAATTGGCCCTGGCAAGTTGGCCATGGTAAATTATTCTAGACCAGGGGTGTCAAGCTTGTGTCCTCACGACAGCATCACGAAACATATTGTGACTTTTTTCTCCTTTGCTAAACAGGGTGTCGGCATGGCCAGTGCATGATGCATCTGGCCTGCAGGCTGCAAGTTTGACAGCCCTGTTCTAGATCCATTGTGTTACCTCTATACCTTCTCTGTGTTCACCTAAACATATCTAATTTCCTTTAGCTGGTCATTGCATGATTTAGCTTCAGGCCCTTTATCACCTTTGTCGCTCACCTCTACACTCCTTTTATGGTCTCAGCATCTTGTTTTGTATCGTGGTGACCAGAATTGGATGCAGTATTTCAAAGGGTCTAGGATAAGGGTCTTCAAACTTAACAGCTTTAAGACTTATGGACTTCAATTCCCAGAATTCCTGAACTAACCTGACTGGAGGAGGAGGAATTCTGGGAGTTGAAGCCCACAAGTCTTAAAGCTGTCAAGTTTGAAGACCCCTGGCCTAGAGAAACAGCCACATCTTCCCAACTTTATGAAAAGCCAGTAGAGACAGGATCATCTCAGTCTGTAGATCAAGGGTCTTCAAACTTGGCAATTGAAGACTTGTGAACTTCAATTCCCAGAATTCCTGAAGTAAGCTGACTGGAGGAGGAGAAATTCTGGGTTTTGAAGTCCACAAGTCTTAAAGCTGTCAAGTTTGAAGACCCCTAGTCTGGGACAATTCACCATAGCCGTCTTACCACGACCACCTCGCCATGGGATAACTTGCTGTGGGACAACTGGGAAAATTCCACAAGGGATAACTCAATGTGATAAATGTTATCTGTCACTGTTTCTTTGACATTTATTTCCATTCACAAAAACAGTAGTGAATAACATTTATTTTGTTGAGTTCCCCCCTCCCCCACCCTGGAATTTTCATGGTGAGTTGTTCTGTGGCAAGTTGGCTACATAGAAATGACCATGTCAGATTGGCCATGGGGAGATGGCCATGGGGAAATGGCTACGGTCAGTTGACCATGGTGAATTGTCCCATTACCTAATAATGATAGAAGTCTTCCAGTACTTGAGGTGCTGTCACAGAAGGCAAGGAGTTGACTTGTTCTCCAAAGCAGGGGTCTCCAACCTTGGCAACTTTAAGACTTGTGCACTTCAGCTCCAAGAATTCCTTGCTTTGCTTTGCTTTGCTTTGCTTTGCTTTGCTTTGCTTTGCTTTGCTTTGCTTTGCTTTGCTTTGCTTTGCTTTGCTTTGCTTTGCTTTGCTTTGCTGGCTGAGGAATTCTGGGAGTTGAAATCCACAAGTCTTAAAGTTGCCAAGGTTGGAGATCCCTGCTCCAAAGCACAAGGGGGACAGACAAGAAGCAATGTGTAGAAGCTCATTGGAGGGAGATCCAACCTGGAACTAAATAGATTTCCTGACAGTGAGAGCAATTAATCAATGGAACAGCTTGCTCTCATACACATATTTTTCAAATATCAATGTCTAGGTTATCTAACCATTGAAGCGTAGCATCATTTATATTTCAAAAATCAGATACTGGATTGGTGTATGCCCTAGGCTTACAGCTGGTTATGATATGATCTAAAGTTTGATGTGGGATCTCACAGTCACACTGAAGTGGTGATATTATGCCCCGTTTATACAGACAGTCCAAGCAGATGCCGTGTGAGGCACGAGTCCTATTCAGGATTGCCTGTTGATGACATGATAGTTCAAAGCCTGGCACTTTGGGGGGGTGGGCATTTATATGTCTTCCTATGTATGGGTGTTCATTGATCCATTTGACTTTCCATTGGGAATTGATGTCCCAAAGGTGCTTTTTTTTTTCAAGGGGCAACTAGACTTTCTTTGTTTTTCTCTAAGGACATGTCACTTCTCATCCAAAAAGCTTCTTCAACTCTGACTGGATAGTGGTGGTGGGGAGCACATTTGAGTCATACATAGAATATCAAAAAGTCCCAAAAGTGCTTTTTTCAAGAGGTAGCTGGACATTCTGGTTTTTCTTTAAGGACATTTTGCTTCTCATCCAACAAGCTTCTTCAGCTCTGACTGGATGGTAGGAAATGGAAGGATTTATATTCCTTGCAGACACTGGGGGTTTTTTGGGGGGGGGGATCTGTTCGTACTCCCACACCATGAATGGATTCCCCCCCACCCCCAAAATGGGAACCATTTGCACTTCTCGGATGACCCTGAGGACACATGTAAAGCTCCAAGTGGCCTCAAAGACCCTCTTAAAGAATGCAAATTACCAACTGTCTGCCAGGAATATAAATCCTTCCATTCTCCACCAGAGCTGAAGAAGCTTCTTGGATGAGAAGCAAAATGTCTTAAAAGAAAAACCAGAAAGTCCAGTTGCCTCTTGGAAAAAAAAGCACTGTGATGACTCAGGGCGTGGCACAAAGGCAACACAGTCACATAAATAAGAAGTGCCCCTTTAGGACCTCCAATTTTGCCCCCAATGCCCAGGTTACCTTCGGTTGGAGAAAAAATCTCTCCCAAGAACAATCTTTAAGTGGAGAAAATTCAGTCTGAAAACAAAGTACATATAAACTGTAAATAAAAATCCACACAAACCACGCTGCAGTAATTAACTTGGCAGGACAGGATAAGGAATTCCAGACTTGAAAGGCCAACAAAACACACACAGTTGGGAAGATGCCAGGAACCCAGATAAGTCTCAACAATAATAGATAACTCACAATTTGCTTCCAACAAGTTGCTGTGCGCACCTTTCCTTTTTTAAACACTGTGTTCCCAGCTGTAGCTAATGAAGAGAATCAGGGCCCTTTCCTCCCCCGTAAGCCACGCAACTCACATTGCTCCCTTCTTCATTCCTCCCTGCATGCCCGAGGATGAAGAGGGGGTAGGCCTGGGTCTTCCTTTGAACTCCCTCTCCCTTGTTCTACCTCTTCCCTAGTCTGCCCACCTGGACTTTGCCCTTCCCCAGTTTCTTCCACAGCTAACAGAGCCACACTCCCCCTCCCTGTCAGCTGCTCGGCCTCCCCCTCCAAATCAGATTCCGACAGGGGCATGACAAGCACCTTTGGGACAACTATGATGTGGATGACTGTAAATCTCCTTAGAGATTGGGAATCGGTATTGTTGGGCACATGCCAGGAGGAGCTTCCTGGCTTTGAGTCTTCCCATTGATAAACAAGGAAGGTCGGCATGCACCGGTAAGAGTGAGTTATTCATCATTTTTTATAATCTAACTAAATCATCAGAGAAATAAGAATTCCCTTTTCTCATCTTACAAAGGCAAGATGAAAAAGCAGAATTCCTATTTTTCCGATGACTTAGTTTGGATATCTGGGAGGTTCTGAACTGAATTCAGTATGAATGGAGGCACTCAAATGGGTTTGTTAGTGTTTGGTGAGCCCAAGTCCCCATCAAATCAAGGAGATTTTTTTATTGCATTTGGACGTGGCTTGATTTGAGAACGTCATTCCTCCGTGGTGGTTCAACCAGGTCTTTGATGAAACATGGCCTTAAGTCTGCTCGTTGCTTTTCCAAAGCACTTCCCTCAGCCTTGCTTTTTCTTACAGGCTTCTTGGTTGCTCAAGAGATAAACTAAGTGCTGAATAATCTTAGTGGATGGATGATTATCCAAAGCCCGTCCTTCTTGGTGCTCTATTCATGCATCATGCTGAAGAAAACTGTTTTGTAATGTGAATCTGGAGACAGAACAGGCCTGGAAGGTGGGGAGGAAAAATCATTAAAAAAATGCCAGGCTGACTGAAAGGAATTATACAGATTTATTGTGTGTCTAGCACATTAAAACATTCATTGGTGGTCCTTTAACCTGGTGCATTTTAAGAGCTCTTGGGTGACTAATGTTGGAATTAAGACATGCTTTCGTCCTTCTACACTGTTTATATATAGAGAGATATTTATAAAGCAAAGAGCAGTTAGAATGCAGTATTGAATGCTAATTCTGCTGACTGCCGGCTGCTGTTTGGCAGTTCGATTCTTACTGGCATGAGATTGATTCATCCTTCCATCCTTCTGAGGTGGGTAAAATGAGGACCCAGATTGTTGAGGTCAATAGGCTGACTCTGTAAACCATTTATACAGGGCTAGAAAGCACTGTGAAGCGGTATATAAGTCTAACTGCTGTTGCTATTTCTAAATCACAGTAGTATAAAGTTGTCAGGTGCCTCACCCACTTGGAAGTGAATTGAATTGGACAAGTGTGATGAGACAAACAAGGGATTTCTCTCCAGTGCAGAAGCTCTCAATGTAACAGAGTAAGAATAGTCATAATATGATACAAATAAGAGGGGGTAGTAAAAAATAGAATAGAATAGAATAGAGTAGGAGTAGGAATGAATAAAATAGAATATGGAATAAAAGTAGAAGTAAGAATAGAATAGAATAGAATAGAATAGAATAGAATAGAATAGAATAGAAGTAGGAATAGGAATAGGAATAGGAATAGGAATGAATAGAATAGAATATGGAATAAAAGTAGTAGAAGTTAGGATAGGATAGAATAGGATAGGATAGAATTGGGATGGGATGGGATGGGATGGGTTAGAATAGGATAAGATATAGGATAGAAGATAGAATAGAATAGAATAGAATAGAATAGAAGTAGGAATAGGAATAGGAATAGGAATAGGAATAGGAATAGGAATAGGAATAGGAATGAATAGAATAGAATATGGAATAAAAGTAGTAGTAGAAGTTAGGATAGGATAGAATAGGATAGGATAGAATTGGGATGGGATGGGTTAGAATAGGATAAGATATAGGATAGAAGATAGAATAGAATAGAATAGAATAGAATAGAACAGAATAGAATGTGACCTTGCAGGGACAAACTGCCTTTGTGTCTAGTAGTTTTGGCATGCAGTGCCCTACAGCGCCATCCATTATGTCCAGGAGGTGAGATATTTGCAGGTATCTTCTCTGCCCTCTTTCTGACTCATGCTATGTTCAGGTCTTCTGTGGAAGCCAGGCTGATTGCACCTGTTCTCTAGCAAGGCCTTCCAGAAAGTCCAGGGCGATGGAAATTGGGGCTGGGCATTGGGCAATCCTAAGCTGAAATACGCAGCTTATCTGCTTGTGAGTGAGGATGTCACTTCACTATCTATGAGGCTGTGTTTTTTCCTGGAAGATCGTTCAATCTTGCCTTCTTAGATGCTGCCAATCAGTTATAGAATGCCTATAAAGTCGGTGAGAAATGTGGCTTTGAATCTCTTCCAATTATCACATCTTGCAGAACCAAAGTTCCCTTGTGGCAACACTCACACTGCAAGCTGCGATCGGATGCTGGTTCAATGGAGTTCTTTTCCACTCTCCAGAGAGCTCTGAAAGTGTTGGAAGCATCTCTGGGCTTCTGTCCAACTACTGCACACTGCAGAACTCCTGACAAAGTATCCTGTTGGTCTCCTCTTGCAAGAGACCTCAGGAGCTCTCAACCAACAGCCAGGAATGGAAAGCCTTCAATGGAAATATGGGTGGCAGGATGATTTGGAATAGGGAGGAAGAAAAATACTGCATTACTTCAATTTTGTTGTAGTTCCTCCACCTCTGGTACTCTAGCTATAGAAGGTAGAATCATAGGGCTGTAAGGGGTCACAAAGGATTTCTAGTTCAACCTCCTGCTCAAGGAGATCTCTTCTACCATCCCAGTCAAACAGTTGTCCAGTCTATTTTTGAAAGCTTCCAATGTGGGAGCCCCCACCACTCCAGGAGGAAAGCTATTCTATTGATTAATTGTTCTCACCATCAGAAAAAAAAATCATCCTTAGTTCTAGACTGGATCTCTCTTGAACAAGCTTCCACCTACTACTTCTCATCCTGCCCTCAGGTGCTTTGGAGCAGGGGCCTCCAACCTTGGCCACTTTAAGACTTGTGGACTTCAACTTCAGCTTTGCTGGCTGAGGAATTCTGGGAGCTGAAATCCACAAGTCTTAAAGTGGCCAAGGTTGGAGACCCCTGCTTTGAATTGAATTGAATTGAATTCTTTATTGTCATTGTACATTGTGTATATTGTACACAGTATTCATACAACGAAATTCCCATAACACTCCAGAGACCAGACTCAACATGCGCACACACATTACAATCCCCAAACACCTCCCCACCCACCAACACTCTCTACTTCCTAAAAAACACACAAGCATCTACACAACAGAACAAGTAATACTGTCCAACACCTGACTGATGGTGGTCCTTAAGTTCATTGTTAAGTGCAGTTATAGCTCTCAGATAAAAGTTGTTCAGAAAACATGCAGTCCAAGTTTTAATTGTTCTGTATCTTCTGCCAGAAGGCAACAGTTCACAAAGATTGTGAGCAGGATGGGAAGAGTCGCTGAGAATGTTGTGCAACTTCCTCAAACAGCGAGATGCCAAAGATGTCATCTGGTAGCTGGAGACCAATGATCTTCTGGGCAGTTTGAATGATTCTCTTGTAGAGCTATTTTGTCTGCTACAGAGCTGCTCCCATCCCATGCAAGGATGCCGTATGTCAGGACACTCTCAATGGTGCTGCGGTAGTAGGGCAGAAGTAGATGCTAAGATAGATTTATTAGCCTCTTCTTCTGTGCCTTCTTCACAAGCATGTTAACATTTATAGTCCAGGAAAGGTCCTCTGAGACAGAAATGCCCAGAAATTTAAAATTTTACCAACCCTCTCCACCTCCTTGCCATTTATGTACAATGGTAAATGTACATCTCTCTTCCTCCTGAAGTCAATTATAAGTTCTTTAGTTTTTTTGGTGTTAAGTGTAAGATTATTTTCTTTACACCACAGTGTCAACCCTTATTTGGAGAATAAGTGAAACCGGTTTAGCTCCCAGAAAAAAAAAAAAAACAGGATGTGAGGGGGGAGAGCTGCAAAAAAGAAGAAGCCACACCCACCCAGTCACATGGCCACACCCACCTAGCCATGCCCATCTAGCCACACCCACAGAACTAGTAGTAAAAATATTTGCATCCCACCCCTGAGTTGCCTCTTGAAAAAAGCACTTTGGGGACATCCAATGACCTGGAGGACTGAGAATCTGCACAGTAGACATGTTCATCATCTTTCTCCTTTGGGTTGGTTGCCTGGCCTCCCTGCAATCTCATTCTGTTTTCCAGAAAATCACCCGCAATGAGCTTTTTTAAAACGCCTCTTAAAAGAAAAGCACTAATTTCTCTCTGCATAGGCCAGGCTTTATTTTTGAAATAATGTTTATTGAAAGTTTTTTTTTTTAAAAAAAAGAATATATTTAAAAAAAGAAAAACATGTTCTCACATTTTTGCAACATTTTCATAGCCGTGTACTATAAGTGTCAGTTAAAGTCATTTGTTACAAGTAAACCTATAACTTGTTTCTTAAATCCTTACTTTTTATGTTATTATTACAATTATAATACAATATTTATTTAATTATATTACTTTACATATATACATAGATATATTTACATTTATCCTTATTTCCATTTTCCCTTGTTGTTTGTTTAATCAGTTTCACTAGACATCCTTACTTCCTTTTTTATACAACCATTTGTACCATATATTCCCAATTGTAAAAAACTCCCCCTCTTCGTTATTTTTTAGTAACGTGGTTAGTCTAACCATTTGTGCACATTGGTGAATTTTATTAGTTATTGCCAGGGCCAGGCTTTTAAGATGGCTGTTGAATCACCAAGTTGAATCATCCCGATTGTGAGCAACACCAACTCTATTGTCCCATGAGCATCCTTGAATGGATTTTTGGGGACAGTTCGGCAGCCTTTAACTAGCAGCTTCCCTTTTCCCAGAAATTCTCCGGGATTTTTGCTGATTCTGTGAAAACCCCTGACCTTTTTTTATTCTGGGAATTGTAGATCGCTGAATGCATGGATTCATTCCAGGTAGTCCTTGACTTACGGCAAGAACTGGGACCCAAATTTCTACTACAAAGCAAGGTGGTTGTTTCATTAAATACCAAATAAGAGCAACAGCACAGGTAGGCCTCAACTTAACAGCCACAACTGAGCTCAGCATTTCTGTGGTTGAGTGAGACATTTGTTCACCGGGTTTTGCCCCACTTTACAACCTTTCTTGCCTCAGATGTTAAGTGAATCACTGCAGCTAATAAGTTGATAATCTGATTATTAAGGGAATCTGGTTTCCCCATTGAGACTTTGCTCATCAGAAGGTCACAAAAGGGGATCACGTGACTTCAGGGCACTGAAACGGTCATAAGTCAGTTGCCAAGCATCTGAAATTTGATCATGTAATCATGAGGATGCTGGAAAGGTCTAACTGAAAAACATTCATAAGTCATTTTTTTCCAGTGCTGTTGCAACTTTGAATAGTCACTAAATGAACTGTTGTAAGCCGAGGACTACCTGTATTTCTAAGCATAAGTCTTAGACTTTCTACTTAGCCATCATCACATGGACATAACCAAAGATACATAGAAGTACCCTTAAAAGTTCCACTTTAGCCATGAAAGCTAGCTGGGAGCCTTTGACCAGTTCCTCTCTTTCAGCCCCACCTCAGAGGGTTATTCTTGTGGGGAAAACAGAACAAGGAAGTGTGTTGGATTATGTTCACCACCTTGTGCTATTTGTGAAAATAATAATATTACCTGGTTATCTGGCAAGATGCTAGCATAGCAGGATTTTCTACTGACCCCCTGTTCCTCCCAATCAGAGCAGAAGATGTTGTTGTTAGTTGCAAAGTCGTGTCCGACCCATTGCAACCCCATGGACAACGTTCTTCCAGGCCTTCCTGTCCTCTATCATCTTCTGGAGTCCATGTAAGCTCAGGCCGACTGCTTCAGCGACTCCATCTAGCCCCCTCATTCTCTGTCGTCCCCTTCTTTTTCCATTGCCCTCAATCATTCCCAGCATTAGGCTCTTCTCCAGTGAGTCCTTCCTTCTCAAGAGTCTTTGAGTTTGATCTTCAGGATCTGGCCTTCTAAAGAGCAGTCAGGTTGATCTCCTCTAGGACTGACCAGTTGGATCGCCTTGCAGTCCAAGGGACTCACAGGAGTTTTCTCCATTCTTTGGTGCTCAGCCTTCCTTATGGTCCAACTTTCACAGCCACACATTGCAACTGGGAAAACCATCACCTTGACTCTACGTACTTTTGTTGGCAGGGTGCAACAAAATAAGAAGATAGGGGTGAAAATGTCACATCACTAATCTATATTTTTATTTATTGATTTATAAAATTTAATGGCTGCCCACCCAATACCATAACATAACTCTGGGCAGCTTACAGTTACATATGCAATTTTTAAAAAATTAAATTAAAATCAGACATTAGAACCTAAGGATACATGGGAAGGGCAGGGGCAGAGTGAGGGGAGATGGGATCTGTTGTCACTCGATCAATCCACTGTGCTGTTCCCTCATTGGGACCAACAAGCCAACTGGCAGAACCAAGTCTTTAGGCCCTTATGAAAAGATAGGAGGGTTAAGGCAAATCTCAGGTCAGGGGGCAAAATGTTTCAGAGAGTGGGAGTAACCACAGAGAAAGTCCTCCTCTAGAATGGAATGGAATGAAATGGAGTAGAATAGAACAAAACAGAATAGAATAGAATAGAATAGAATAGAATAGAATGGAATGGAATGGAATGGAATGGAATGGAATAGAATAGAAGGAGGAAGACGAGGAGGGAGGAAGGAAAGTAGAATAGGATAGAATAGAATAGAGAGGTGGAGGAGGAAGACGAGGAGGGAGGAAGGAATAGAATAGAATACAGAAGAAATAAAAGAGAAGAGAAGAATTGGAAGGGACCTTGGAGGTCTTCTAGTCCAACCCCCTCCTTGGGCAGGAAACCCTACACCATTTCAGAGAAATGGTTGTCCAATCTCTTCTTACAAACTTCCAGTGTTGGAGCCCTTACAACTTCTGGAGGCAAGTTGTTCCACTGGTTAATTATTCTCACTGTCAGGAAATTTCTCCTTAATTCTAGCTTGCTTCCCTCCTTGATTAGTTTCCTGGATCCCACCAATCTAAATAATTGGGCTAATGGGACCTACAGCATCCCTCCTCTGCCTCTATTGTTTCTCATTCTTGTTCAAGAAATAGGGCATGGCCAGTTCTGCAACAGTAGCTACTCAAACCCACATGGCCTGTGAACCTTTGGGCAAAATCATTCCGTCCACAGTGGATTGCTCTTTAATTTCCATCCCTTCCCTTTCCCCCTTTTTGCCGTATCTTGGAATACAGCGACACTTAACTTTGTGGCTCAGCGATTAAGCTGTAAAAATGCAGATGGATTGGCCAGCAGGTCCATGTTAGCTCCTGAGCTCGTCAACCTTCCCACAAGGATTGCTGACAGCAATTTTACATCCCTCAATTCTTGCAGCTTCAGCCCAGTGGAATACTTTTTTCTTTTCTTAATCGAAAGCATTAAAATCCTTTCAAGGGCTGGCATTTAAACATACACACACACACACGCACACGCACACAAAACTCAGTAAAGCCACAGCCAATTGCATCTGTTCCCCAGGGATTTGATGTTCTGCTTTAGCCAAACATTTTGGTGTTTTCTGCAGCTGGCTTGGTTTCTCCAGTCCTCGTCCCATTCGCTCCCAGTGGGACTGAAACTTGCACCTTTTGCCGATGCTGCTACACGATTCGTTCTCTCTCCTAAAAGGAACCAGTAAGAAAAAGGCCCACGATCCCATCACAACCCATGCATCCAACTGCAAGGTTGCAGGACAGAGGTGTAACCAGGGTACACAAGATGGTGGCATTATGACCCAGGTCACCTAGACAGAGGAAGGCTTCTGTAGAGTCCTTTATTATTTCGTTACATTCCCCAACAACTGGCCCAGAGGTGGTATTCAGCCAGTTCTGACCGGTTCTGGAGAACTGGGAGCGGAAATTTTGAGTAATTTGGAGAACCGGCAAATCCCACCTCTGACTGGCCCCGCCAACCCCATCTCTCCTCTGCCTCCCATTGAGTCCCAGTTGATGGGCTGGGTCTTTGTTGGTTGCCCTGCCCAAGAGAACGGAGCTGGAAAGCAGGTGGGTGGGGAGGGAATGGAAATTTTGCAGTATATCCTTCCCCTGCCACACCCACCAAGCCACACCCACAGAACCAGTAGTAAAAAAATTTGAATCCCACCACTGGCGAGGTCCAGAGTTAAGGTTCATAGGGCAAGTCCACAAGGCAAGACACAAGCAGAAACACGAGTCTAGATTAAGTTTTTTCCCAAGGCTGAGGGAGTGCAAGCTGAAAGCAAACGATTGTTTCTGACAAAGGCAACCTCCCCTATCTCTTGTGAGGGTAGACAGCTCCCCATCTGGTCAATTACCTCCCCTAATGCCCAAGGGGCCCAGGACAGCCTTAGCCCCTGGCCTCTTCAAATATTCCAGGGGAGATGTGCCAACCTCGTCAGATGGTCCCACTTCCAACTCCTCCTTCTCCAAACTGGGATCCAATGGGGCCATGAAAAGGTGGCCTCTGAGCACGAAGAACATGTCCAATCAGTTTTCCGTGTCCCCCAATAAAACCAAGCTCTAATTACTAGGACATTGAGCCAAGAATAGATTTCAGGTGTCAAGAGAGAAACTCCAAAGATATATTAACATTTCTGTTCAGCACAGAGCATGAATATTTGATATCCTGCCTCTCTTCCATCATGTAATTCAGGGCAGAGCTTATGAGGTTCTGGAGTGCAGCAGAACTTGGACAATCAATTGCTGTAGTTCAGCTTGGTGCAAGAATTCCAAATGATCTGTTATTGGAAAACAGATACATACAGTTGTCTTAAATTACAGAAAGCTATTACAGCCAATAGAATGTAATTACAGTTACAGGACCATGGTCAGAACCTTTTGACAGGGATGATGGGTTGTTGGATTCTCATAGCAATGAGCAAAGGGTTTCCTGGTTCTTCTGAAGGCAGCCTGGGAGCTGCTTTTCAACCTTGCTCAAAGAAAATTGCCACTTTCTTAAAAGCAACTTTTGATGGGCAATCCTTGGAAAAGATGTAGTTGCTTGAATTAGTTCCAGAGAGACATTCATAGTGCCTTGTGTTCTGAAGAATATTTTGGAGACTCCATAGGATATTCTCCACATTATCATCCAAAGCCCAAGTCTAGTGGGCCAAGTTGCCAGCTACTACATGCTAGTATGCTTGGAACAAGCTTGGTTTATCATTGCATGTGAATACAGATATTGGAATTGGAAGACAACTCATCAGCTATCTTTCTTCTGCTTGGCACAAGGACTTTTAAAGACCATTGTTCTTTGTCCTCCTCTGATGCCTTCAGATGAAAGCTAAACAAAGAAGGTAGGATCTTGGGAGATCTCTGCTGGAACCCTGGACAGCTGGCACCCTTGAGATGGGCTGGCATTGGCCCACTGACATCTCCCACACCCAGCCTCAGATACCAACCCACTTGGCCATGGTCATGCCATGCTTCAGCAGCCACTTACTCATCCATCAGCCTGTTTGTAAGCTCTCTGAGACTTGTGATTTCCCACCAGCTCTCCCATTGATTTTGCTTGATGTAAGCCCGCAAGATGTTGTCTGCGCATCCTTATTTAATGTCCCACGATTCTCACTTAACCACAGCAATGGGTACTGCTGGGATTGCCATCAGTAAGAAATGGGTTCACATGACATTGTTGGTGCTGCCTGCATTGCTTAGCCATGGAAATCCCAGTTACCCTCATTAAGCAAAGAATACCTGTAACAGAATCTAGAATCTGATCTCTCCCCCTTGTCTTTGTAGCCCAACAAACTAGGGGGTGTCCTCTGAGACATTTGCTATGCCCTCATTCCCTCTATGAACTGCTGCTAGTCCAAGGATTACCTGCAATTTTTCCTCCTGACTCCCTAGGCCAACATGTCAAACTCAATTTCATTGAGGGCCACATCAGGGTTGTGTTTGACCTTGAAGGGCTGTCAGCATGGCCAGGGGGCCATGGCTGAGGGATGGCCAGGATGGGTGTGACAGCACTCAGCCTCCTGCAGCCCCCTGCCAGCCAAAACGAGGTGCAGGAATTAATTACAAAATGTGGGCTTTGCTTTGTGACATCCAGATCCAGCGAGCAAGGGTATGAACTGCACAGAAAATACACTTTTGTTTGACTATGAAGAAATATCCCCAAAATCAGATGTAGACTAAATGTAGGCTGACTTTTAGCTACAGACCTCCCCAGCAAACAGCAAATTTTGAAGCTCCAGGTAAAGAGGATTCATTTTAGGATGAGTAACCACAGTTTGCCTGTTGGAGGGTCCTAAAGGAATACTGAGAAACTCTGTTTTTTTAAAGAACATTTGAGGGAGGGGTGCAGAATAGCCCTTCTCTGCCTGTAGGCTATAGAGACCCGGTACCAATCGAAACACTGTTTGTGAAACAACTGATCAACACTGACAGGATAAGCCACTAGTATATGAAAATAAGAGCAAACTCCACTCCCTTCTAGTACTGATGATGTTACCTAGTTTGATAATGAAACATCTGCAAGAAAACCATCAATCTCAGAGAGCACCAAGGACCCCACAGTTCAACCCTGAGCTACAAATATTATCTTCTATCAATAAACACTTTTTGGACAGGCCATTCCCACATACCATTGCAGGATCTGCACATGCAATTCTGTGTAAGTTCAGCAGACAGTTACCTTATTCTTCTCAAACCTTATGCTTTCAGCCAGAGCTACTTGATGCTGAACTGGTACTCCTGACAAATACCTTCCCACCAAGGACATATTAATCTAAGGGATGGCTGTTTGGATAGGGTAGCTAAAATATGAGAATTAGCTTGGGCTTTCATGAATGCATTCCCTAACCTAGTTGGTCTTAGCTTGTGAGCTGGCGAGAGATGAGTTTCTGAGATATGGACATGTTTGTATTTTGCAGGAATTGCAGGTTGGGTGGTATTTGTCACCCGTGATTTGCTTGGGCCAGAGTGCTCCCTTGTGGAAAACGATTGTTACTGTTTGTTGCTGGCATATCAAGTCATGAATAGAATAGAATGGAATGGAATGGAATGGAATGGAATAGAATAGAATAGAATAGAATAGAATAGAATAGAATTCTTTTATTGGCCAAGTGTGATTGGACACACAGGGAATTTATCTTGGTGCAAACGGTCTCAGTGCACATAAAAGAAAAGATAATATTCGTCAAGAGTCAAGAATCAAAAGGTACAACATTGAATAATAGACATCGGGTACAATAAGCAATCAAATCATACTATGAAACAGTCAATATAAATCATAAGGATACAAGCAACAAAGTTATAGTCATACAGTCACAAGTGGGAGGGGATGGATGACAGGAAGGATGGGAGGATTAATAGTAATAGTAAAGCAGACTTAGTAAATAGTTTGACAATGTTGAGGGAATTATTAGTTTAGCAGAGAGATGGAGTTTGGGGAAAAACTCCCCTTGTGTCTCGTTGTTCTGGTGTGCAGTGCTCTATAGTGTTGTTTTGAGGGAAGGAGTTGGAACAGTTTATGTCCGAGATGCGAGGGGTCTGTAGATATTTTCCCAGCCCTTTTTTTTGACTCGTGCAGTATACAGGTCCTCCATGGAAGGCAGGTTGGAAGCAACTGTTTTTTCTGCAGTTCTAATTATTGATCTTCTCTGCATTCTTTCTAGAGTTTCAGCATCTTTTTTGTATCATGGTGTCCAGAACTGGACCCAGTATTCCAAGTGTGGCCTTACCAGTGCTATATAAAGTGGTACTATCACTTCCCACGATCCTGAAATGATCCCTCTATTAATGCAACCTAAGATGCCATTGGCTTTTTTGGCAGCTTCATTGAAATTTCTCCTTAGTTCCAGATTGGCTGTCTCTTTGACAAGCTTCCACCCTTTGCTACTTGCCCTCCCTTCAGGTGCTTTGGAGAATAGATGGGCCTCCTCTTCTCTGCGACAGACCCTCAAGTACTGGAAGACTACTGTTATATCAATCAATCAATCAATATTATTTAGTCATAGTCTAGAAAATAATGTTGTTGTTGAAGGCAGATCTTGTGCATCAGCCTTCTTGGAAGCTGCCTTATACTGCTGGCTCATGTTCAACTTGTCAATGATCACACAAAGTCTTCCTCAAATGTATACATGATCACTGCAGCCAAGACTCTTCTATGCTGAAAATTGGAAAGGTTCGGCAGCACCCCTGATGGAAGAAGAGCTGGAAAAGATGTTGGAACTTGGAGAGATGGCTAAATTATCCTCTTTGATTGGGGAAGAAACAATATTGAGGTCCATGGTTTCCAGGAAAGTCCTTGTAGACATTTTTTTAAGGAGAACAATACACTCATGGTTTGTGGTTTTGATTAGAAAAAAAAGATAAAAGAAATAAGTGAGCTCTATCTTTGTAATCATGAATTAAAAGTTACAGTAGTTATATTTGCTGCAGAAGAAATTGGAAGAGCCTTTTTTCTATCTATTTTCAGTCTTTCTGCATTTTTAACTTTTCTTCCTCCCTCCTCCCTATCTTCCTACTTTTCTTCCTTCTTTCCTTCCTCCCTCCCTTTTCTCCTTATTTCCTTCCTTTCTTCTTTCCTTCCTCCCTACCTCCCTTCTTTCTTTTTTCTTTCTTTCTTTCTTCCTCTCTTCCTCCCTCCTTTTTTTGCTTTTTATTAATTCTTTTTTATGAAAAAGAAAAAATATTTTTTTAAATATAGAAATGCTCAGTTTCAACTCCCCTCCCCCAGCCAGTACCAATAGGATAATACCCTCATATATTTGTGACTCATCCTCTCTGCCCCCTTTTTCCACTTTCGGTGTGTCTTCTACCCTTTCCTTGTTTCCTGAGAAGTGGGAAGTTCCAAAAAAAAAACCCTATTTCACCAACAGACATGTTGATTACATGTCACCCACAGCGAATCAAAAATTAAGTGCCCACTTGGGTGTTTCAAGGGATCCATCTTAAGAAAAGAACATGGAGTCAGTTTGAAGGCAAAGCCTCAGGGCTCTCTAATTTTTTATCCACCTGTTCCCTATTATTTATTTACTGGGGTGAGTTTTGCAGAAACAGCTGGCAAATCCAGACAAATGGGACTTGAGATAACATCTGTCATTGTTTGGATACTATTTAAATGGATCTTCTACAAAATGACACCCATAAATTTGATTCCATCCCTCCCTGAAAGGCGGGGGGGGGGAATAGAACCTAATGGGCCATGTGCACCCAGACACACACACACACACATGGATGCACACAAATATTCCCCAAATTTTTACTTTGAAGTTCTCTACTCGGTGGCAAAAATCACAGTCACATGTCTGTGAGACAAGCAAATGGCTATAAATGTGAGCTGTTTGCCAAGCACCCAAAAAGTCCAAAAATGCAGTCATATGATCCCTAGGTAGCTCTGTGTAGTTCTGTCATACCTTTGAATCTCTAGTGTCATTAAGCGAAGGCTACCTGTACAGAAGGCCTTCAGCAGAGTGAACGTCTTACCTCTGGTCAGCCAAACAAAGGTTTGAGTGGATGAGACATCAGCCAAAAGAGAAAAGTGAGATGTAGCTGGTCAGTTCTGGAGGAGGAAACAGGCTTTGCCTAAGGTGAAGACCCTGGATAGCTCCCAGACTTTCTTTATAGCAGGGGTGTCCAACTTTGGCAATTTTAAGACTAGACTATGTCTAGTCTAATAAAGAGAAGGACTCGGGATCAGATGAAAGTTGTCTTCCAATATTTAATAGCCTTTCACAAAGAAGGCCAACCTATTTTCCAAAGCCCCCTGAGGGCAAGACAAGAAGTAATGGATGGAAACTTATCAAGGAAAGAGCCAATCTAGAATTAAGAGGAAGTTTCTTGTCAGTGAGAACAATTAATCAATGGAATAATTTGCCTCCAGAAGTTGTGGGTTATCCATCACTAAAGAGTTTGGAGAGCATTTGTCTGGAATAGTATAGGGTATCCTGCTTGGGCAAGGAGTTGGACTAGAAGACCTCCAAGGTTTCTTCCAATGCTTCCAATTCTGTACTCTGGACTTCAACTCTGAGAATCCTCCAGCCAGCCATGCTGACTGGGGAATTCTGGAAGTTGAAGTCCACAAGAGTAAAAGTTGCCAAGGTTGGACACTTCTGCTTTACATGAGGTTTTTTTGGTTGTTTCTTCTAACAGAGACTCATACTAAGAAGAGTAAAGGCAGAATAAAGTGGCTAAGGAACTAACGGGATTTGTTTCCAAACTTTGTATAGACTCAAGAAGTCCAGAAGAGAAAGATAGACTTTTGAACACATACAGATAATCATTGACTTACAATCATTAGTTTAATGACTCTTTAGTAAAGAGTCTCACTCTTATAATCACTACTGCATGGTTATATGATCAACATTTGGGCACTTGGAAAGGGTCATTTATTTATGATGGTTTCAGCATCCCAGAATAATGCGATCATTATTTGCACCCTGCCCAGCCATTTTTCACAAGCAAAGTCAAGGAATGAAGCAGGATTCACCCAATAGCCATTTGATTCAATTAATTGCAGTGGTTTGCTTAGACACCCTAACAAAAAGGTCATAAAATTAGGAGCAACCTACTTAACAACCATCTTGCTTAGCAACAGAAATACTGGTCCCAATTGTCCCCAAGGAGAAAAGCAACCTAGAACTAAGGAGAGATTTCCTAACAGTGAGAGCAATCAACCAATGAAGCAGCTTGCCTTCAGAAATTGTGGGTGCTAGAGATTGGAGACTAGAGACTGGACAACTATTTATCTGAAATGATATATGCTCTCCTGTTCAAGCAGAGGATTGGACTAGAAGACCTCCAAGGTCCCTTAAAACCCTTCCAACATTATTATATGTTCTCGCTGTTGGGTGGGATAATTGGACCTGATTACCTTCAACCTTATTCATAAAATAAATTTGTTTTGATTGAGGCATTCAAATAGAGTTGGCTTGAACCTACAAATTATTCTCAATTTAATTTGGACCAATTTGCTCTATTTACAAGGAAACACTTCAAAATTGGTCCAAATCAACCAAATGAATTTAGCGAAATCAAATCAGTCCTTGGTTTGAATTGCTGAAGCCATGTGATGCTCTGATGGATTCAGAGCTCCAGGCCTATGGAGGTGGGGAGGGGGTGTTCACAGCCCATCAGAGTTTGGCTTACTCCTTTCCTCACAAATCTGTGAGTGATGTAAGTCTAGGAGACACAATTTGTATGCCTTGTCAAGTGTGTGTTCTGCTCCCCGACCCTTTCTTACTTTATTATCCAAGATGCTGTGAACCACTCCAAGTAATTACCTCCTGAATGATTTAAGGATTCATCTCTCTTAATGGATCCCTCACAGATGAGGAAAAAAATACATTTATATTGGATAGAACAAAAACATGCCAGTCATGATTAAAATTGTATGGTACATTAGTGCGGAAATCTTCATCGTCACTAGGGAGCAATATAAACAAATATTCAGGGTGATGGTAGGGCAGGAAGAAATAATAGTCTCCAGTACTGTGAAGAATGCAAAATGACAGAGTTGGAAGGAACCTGGGAGGTCTTCTAGTCCAAGGGTGTCAAACTTGATGTCAGCGTTCCAGAAAACCTCCACTCCAACCAATAACTCTGTGACAGATATCTTCTCAAAAGTTATTTTTGTTTCGGATAGTAAACTGGTACAACTGGGGAATCCTGAATCTGAAAGTTCCGGGCTTCCTTGCAATAAGTAAAAAACTACAAATCCGTCCCCTGCACCCATCATCACATCACATGCCCCAATCGCCATCTGTCCCAACTTGAGACGTCCCCTCAGCCAGGTACAGAAATAACATGACCCTAACTTAGAAAAAAAAATATTATTATGTCTAACTACATGCACTCTCAAGAAATTCCCCCCTCTCATTTTCCCAGGCTCAAAATGTGGCAGCGTGGGAGCATCTGGTCTCAATATGGCTTTGAAAGCTGACACTCGATTTCATTGAGGGCTGCATCAAGGTTATGTTTGACCTTGGTGGGGTGGCCAGGGTGGGCGTAGCCAGATCAATATCACTCTTGTCAGGGGCACCTGTGGTGGCCAAAGCAACTGCCATCAAAAACAGGCTCCCCAGCTCCGTTTTAGGCTGTGACAGCCTCCTGCAACCCTCTGCCAGCAAAAACGGAGCTTGGAAGGGCCACACACAGCCCTGTTTTCGCTGGCAGAGGCACCGTGGGCCGGTCCTTCACTGTTTACAGGGCTGCCCCGTGGGCCAGATCTAAGCACCTCGTGGGCCGCATCTGGCCCCTGGGCCTTGAGTTTGACACCCCTGTTCTAGTCCAACCCCCTGCTCAAGCAGGAGACCCTTTACTAGTGATGGCTAACCTTTTCCATGTTGCATGCCAAAAGTGCGCATGTGCATGTGTCTGCGCCCATGATGCAATGCTTGTGTGACCCTCCCTGCGCATGTGCCTATGACCCCCCTGCACCCTGCCTCCTACAAATGCACATCCGTCTCTGTTAGGATATGTGCAGAGTAATCTTTGTATAAAAAGGATATGCACACGGAAAACAGATTATGAGAACAGTTATGAAGAAATATACAGCCACACAGAGTTGAACAAGTTGTATTAATGTTTACTTGAAGAAATAGCACAGCCCAATAAACAGTCCATGTCATACACATTTTTAACAGTCCAGAAATATCCAGACATAAAGTCTTCTTACATCTAGTTATAAAGTCTTCTTACCGGTTCCATGTCTTTTACAGTAGACAAATATCAAACCATAATACAACAGATAACTTTGGATATCAACAGAATATATTATCAAATAAACAGGGTTAGTCAGTATTAGTATCAGTATCAGTATCAATATCAGTATCAGTATTGAGATAGATTATCAGTGAAAAAGAGAAAGAGGAGAGTTAAACCATGATCTATAGCTCCCTTTTATGGCAACTTGTAGCATAATGAACCAACCAGACCACAGCATAATACATTACAGTATTATACAATACATTACATATATATTTGTCGTTTATATATTGTCAACCCAACTACGTTATTTACATATACATAACAGTCTCCACCATGTGCGTCTCCCCTGCGCATGTGCAGCAGATACCCAACAATCAACTGACTGGTGGGGGCATGCGCACATGCACAGTGGGGCTCTTCCAGGCAACCTCTCGCGTGCCAGCAGAAATGGCTCTGTATGCCACTTCCTGCACGCATGTCATGGGTTTGCCATCACAGCCCTATACCCTTCCAGACAAATGGCTATCCAATCTCTTCTTAAAAATCTCGACCTTGACCAATCCAACTCTGACAACTTTATAACCTGTGGACTTCAACCCCCAGAAAAATCAAGAAAATCTTTTCACGGGTTCCATTTGGAATTAATTCCTTCTCTACTTCTGCTGCCACCTCCAGTTTAACTTTCTTGCCCTGCAGACACATTTCCAAAGAAAACACCAGACTAACCACCTCATCCATTTGTTTTCTATGAGCTGGGTAGGACCTAGAAGCATTATTGGAAATAAAGATAGCTCCAGAGTCCCTCACTCAAGATTTTACACCATTCTCTTCCCTCCCTCATGTGAAGCCTACAATTTAAACACCTATAATGTTATTTTTAAAACCTGCACCTGGAATTCAAATTGTCTTCAGAATTGTCTTGTGAATAGCTAACAGCTACAGAGGGACCTTTCTCCTCTGATTGGTCAGTTTTCCTGCACCACCAAAAAATAATATATACTCATTTTGTGCGCAAGCCACATCTGCTCTCTGCTTGTAGGCCTCTCTGGGATGGGAAGGCAGAACCCAACAAGGCTGGATGTTCTCAAAAATCAAGCAAGATTGTTACCAATCTTGGAGGAAGGAAGGAATACAGGCGAAAAAAGGAAGGAGGGAAGGAGAGGAGGGAGGGAAGAAAGGAAAGAGGGAAGATGAATACAAGGAAGGAAGGAAGGAAGGAAAAGAAAGAGGAATACAGGGAAAGAAGGAAGGAAGGATGGGTGGATGGATGGATATTTGTAGCTCAAGATATTGTTACCAAAATCTTACATTTGAGGAAAGCTGAGAAAGCCAGAAAAAAATCCTATTACAACCAGTCCTTGTTTAACAACTGTTTACAAATGCAACAGTATTGATAAAGGAGAATATTTGTAGCTCAGGGTTGAAATGAGGAGCCCTTAGCGCTCTTTGAGCTTGGTTACTTTCTTGCAGATGTTTTATTACCCAAACTAGGTAACATCATCAGTGCATTGATGATGTAACTGGTTTGGGTAATGAAACGTCTGCGAGAAAGCAACCAAGCTTAGAGAGCACTAGGGACCCTCTCAAATACAACAGTAATTAAAAAAAGAGGGAAAAACCATGCATGTTTACAACCTCATTTGGTGTGCCTGATAGTAAAAGCCTTCAAGGTGAAACTGATTGTGCTCTAGTCAGTTTCAAGTATCAGGGCTGCCTGGGAGGGTTCTAATCAACTAATTAAGGTTACAATGCTGAGTTTGTTGTGGTTAGCACTTTTTAGGGAACTGCTAGCTTGTTCAAGCAATCTCTCCACCCTGGGACGGGAGAAAAGGGGGGGAAATGTACCAGTATAGGATTCTGTACAGAGGACTTTATCTGAACGAGAAAGCAGCAAACAATGATCATCAGGTACCTTCTTTCCTCGTCTCCCTCCCATCTCCCATCATCTCCCTCCTCCTCCTCCTCCTCCTCTTTCTTCTCCTCCTCCTTCTCCTTCTTCCTTCCTTCCTCCTCTTCTTCTCCAGCTTCTTTTTCTTCCTCTTCCTCCTCCTTCTCTCTCCTTCCCCCTCCCTCTCTCTCACATACTCACACACACATTCACTTAGTGTCCAGGTAAGTCTGTTCCAGGTTGTTGGAACAGATTGCAGGAGCTAAATGAGGAGAGGGCACTCCATAAACATGAGAGAAAAGGGATACTGTAGAGTGCCTAAATATAAACCTGACCAGATTCCTATCTTCTGTAGAAAATCCTCCCCATAACAAAAAGAGTCTCTGTAATAATCTTCCCAAGCCTCCTCCTTGAATCTACTCTGCTAAGATCATCTCTCCGAGTCTGCATTTTTACAGAGAGAGATATCACCCAGTCTAAGTAACTGGGAAAGGCAAAAGCCACCAGGCATTCTGCCAACGTCTCTGCCTGTCCCAAAGTACCATATCGAGGGTGAGGAACAGCAGCCCTTTCTCCCCTTTTCAACTGGAAATCCAGCTGGCATAAGAGTCCTTCTGCTTTTCTTTCCCTTTTCATTCACCCCATCAGCTCTGCTTCCCTCTGGCAAGCAAGATGGCAGGTCCTTGGCAGAGCAAACACTTCCCATCTGAAAGTGATGAGTGGAGGCAAATGGGAGCTGGCAGACACCTAGGGATGCCCCTGCCCCTGAGTGGCCTGGGAGCAAAAAAGGAAGGAGAGAGGAAAGGAAAGCTGGGTGACCATTGGCACCACACAGCCAGCAAGTTAGAATTCTTCATTGGCCAAGGGTGATTGGGCCCACAAGGAATTTGTCTCAATCAAGGAATCAATAACATCGATTCCATGTTAGTAACAAAAAGCAGGGCTTCTCTCTGGCAAGGCTGAGCTGAAACCGATTACATGTAGTGTTGAACTTACGACCATTCATTTAGTGGCAGTTCAAAGTTACAGCAGCACTGAGAAAAGTGACTTATGATTGTTTTCACACCTGTGACCATGACAGCATTCCCATGGTCGCGTGATCAAAATTCTTTACATACACACACACACTTCACTACGTGTGTGCTTCGCTATGAAACGATGTGATCGGGTTTAGTTTTGGGGGAGGAAAATAAGGGGTGAAATTGTGCCTCTGCCTGTGTGAGCAAGAAGGAGACAGCAAGGAGCCTGGGCATGGCTTAGCTCAACTGTTCTGTACTAAAACTGCTTGATGCTGTGAAACTGAAACTCCTCTCCTCTGCTTGTGTTTTGCATTTGGAACAGATTTATTTTCAGGTGGGGAGGGGGAGTAGAACNCCTCTGCTTGTGTTTTGCATTTGGAACAGATTTATTTTCAGGTGGGGAGGGGGAGTAGAACTCCTTAGCATCAGAGCGTGTTAATAACAATAATGTAGGAAATGCTAATGCTTTTCTCTTTACATTCAATATGTACTTAATGAATAGCATACTGTCTGGGTCAATTTGTTTACATAGTAATACTTATTAAGTTCCTAATTTCCACCTCTTTTATCCTACCATTGATAAAACAAGTCCTGAGTTTGGAAATATTCTGTGTCTTCTTTTTCTTTTATCTTCAGTGCTAATCTGTCCCTTTCTACACAGTCCAATATTTTTTTTAATTATATCTTCTTTTGTAGGTGTTTCCTCACTTTTCCAATGTTGTGCAAATAGAATTCTTTCTGCTATTAGAGTATGTAATATCAAATATACACTTCCTTTATCATATTTTTCTGGTATTAGGCCTAACAAAAATAATTCTGCTTACAATCTATATGCTGTCTTAACTTAACCTTCATCCAAATTTTTTTTTGCTTTTGGGTACATCCACCATAGGTGATAATATGTGCCCAGTTTTTTTATCACATTTCCAACATTTAGTAGACATATTTTTAAACATTTTTGCTAGCCTTGCCAGTGGTAGTTGCCACCTATAAAACATTTTATACAAGTTTTCTTTAGGTTGCCATCATCAATTTATAGCTTCTTTCTCAAAGTTTTTGCCAGTTATATAGTCCTATATTATATCCCAAAAAATTGCCCAGACTATCAGTGTCTCAATACTGATCAAAATTCAAATGCTTAGCAGCTGGTTCATATTTACGATGGTCGTAGAGTCCTGGGGTCCTATGATCCCCTTTTGTGTCCTTCGGAAAAGTAAAGCCAACAGGGAAGAAAGATGCACTTAACAACAGTGGCAAGAAAGGTTGCAAAATGGGGCACAATTCACCTAATAACTGTCTTGCTTAGCAACAGAAATTTGGGGCTTAATTGTCATCACGAGTGCAGGACTGCCTATGTGCTGTTTTCTCAGCAATGTTTTTGGAAGTAGTCTGTTATTGCCTCTTTCTTAGAGCTGAGAGGGAAGGACTGGCCCAAAGTCACAAAGTTCAGCTGACTTCTTGCCATGGAAAGTAGAATATGAGCCAGCCGTGTGCAGCCGCTGCTACAAATGCTAATACAATCCTGGATTGTATAAATGGAGGCATAGAATCAAGATCACATGAAGCATTAATACCACTTTGTAAAGCCTTAGTAAGATGACACCTGGAATACTGCAACCAATTTTGGTCACCCTACTAAGAAACAGATGTTGAGACTTTGGAAACAGTTCAGAGAAGAGCAACTAAGATGATCAAAGGCCTGGAGACTAAAACATAGGAAGGATGGCTGCAGGATTTGGGTTTGGCTAGTCTAGAGAAAAGAAGAATCAGGGGTGACATGATAGCAGTATTCCAGTATTTGAGGGGCTGCCAAAAAGAAAAAGGGGTCAAATTATTCTCCAAAGCAAGACAAGAAGCAACGGTTGGAAACTAACCAAGGAGAGAAGCAACCTGGAAATGAGGAGAAGCTTCCTAAAAGGGAGGACAATTAACCAGTGAAACAGAAGTTGCGTTCAGAAGTTGCAGGTGCTCCATCACTGGAGGTTTTTAGGAAGAGACCAGACAGTCACTTATCTGAAATGGTATAGGTTCTCCTGCTTCAGTAGGGGGCTGGACTAGAAGACCTCCAAGGTCCCTTCCAGCTCTATTCTCTATTCTATTCTAACTCCTGGCCTCCCAGTTTATAACCACTTACCTTAAGTCTCAACCATTAGATTAAATTGTCTCTCTATTTTAAGACAGCCTAGGCTGATTTCAGCAAACCTCAATATTCTTAGCTAGTAGGATTTTCACAGTTTGGTTTTTAAGTCAATGTTTTGAATCTCTTCGGCTAATTTGTCTTATTGTTGCATTTTATTCTTCCATAAGAAATTGCATCCCTCCCTCTCTCTCATTGCTTGGTAGATCCTCCCTGTCATTGTTGTCATCTCCCTATCCCCTTGTTCATTTTCTATAGGCTGCTTTCATCTGGTGGCCTTTTTGCAGCTAGAAGACAAGCTGTTTCCTTGGTAACAAAGCCCTTTAAATGTTTGCAGTCCAGAGACCACTCAGCATGGATGGGGAAGGGGAAACTATGCTATTTTTATTATTCAGACAAAGATCTAGAACTCTGGGTTGCTGCTAGAGAATGTGGCCACCAAAGAGGAGCTGAGCCTGCACATCTCTGGCCATAGATTCTTTCATTCAAGGTGTTCCACACTACCTTCTCCTTCATAGTGCATTCCCATGGACAAAATGTCTCCCAGGAAATTGGGGCCACCAGGGAGATATTCTCAAACAGAAAACATTAGAGGCCATTTTATTTAAGCAGAATGGAAGGAAGGACTGATCTTTGGGATCATGCCATGGTGGAGTCAAGCATGTCCTGATCATCTCTGGAATTACAGTCATATCTCGGTACTCGACGTTTTAAAAACTCATCGAATTTGGGACTCAACGCATTTTGGTGTGAAAAAGTTGTCCTGATATTTGTCATTTGGTACTCAACACCCCAGCTAGAACTTGTCAATGTCAACTGCCTCATGACACACTTCCCTTTTGGTTGAAACAAAGGGTCACATGTTAAGTCACTTTATGTGATGACCCAAAGGGGCATGGCACAAAGGCAACACAGTCACATAAGTAAGAAAAGTCCCTTTAATACCTCCAATTTTGCTCCCAATGTCCAGTTACCTTCGGCTGTAGAAAAAACTCTCCCAAGAACAGTCTTTAAGTGGAGGAAATTCAGTCTGAAAACAAAATACATACAAACTGTAAATAAAAATCCACACAAACCATGCTGCAGCAATTAACGGGACAGGACAGGAGAAGGAATTGCAGACTTGAAAGGCTAACAAAATGCACACAATTGGGAAGATGCCAGGAACCCAAATAAGCCTTCACCATAAAAGATAACTCACAATTTGCTTCCAGCAACTTTGCTGTGCGTAGCTTGCCTTTTTAAACACTGTTTTCCCAGCTGCAGCTAATGAAGGGAATCAGGACCCTTTCCTCCCCCATAAGCCAAGCAACTTATGTTGCTCTCTTCTCCATTCTTCCCTGCGTGTCCTAGGATGAAGAGGGGGTGGGCCTGGGTCTTCCTCTGAACTCCCTCTCCCTTGCTCTACCTCTTCCCTGCTCTGCCCAGCTGGACTGTGTCCTTCCCCAGTTTCTTCCACAGTCACTGGAGCCACACTCCAACTCCCTGTCAGCTGCTCAGCCTCCTCCTTGGAATCAGATTCCAACAGGGGCTTGACACATTATTTGTTTGGTACTCATTGTTTTTAGTACTTGTTGTGCCTCCCAAAACCAATTTACCATGAGTTCCGAGCTACCACTGTACTTGTTTTCAATACATGAAGGGCTGTCACAGAGAAGAAAGGGTCAATCTATTCTACAAAGCACCTGAGGGCAGCAGAACAAGTAATGGGTGGAAGCTTGTTAAAGAGAGATCCAACCTGGAAGTAAGGAGAAATTTCCTGACAGAATAATTAATCAGTGGACTGTTTGCTTCCTGAAGTTATTCCATCACTGGAGGTTTTCAAGAAGAGATTGGACAACCATTTGAGTGAAGTGATCTAAGTCTCTTGTTTGAGCAGGGATTGGACAAGAAGATCTCTGAGGCCCCTTCCAGCCCTATGATTCTGTGTTCTTTCACCCCATGCCAGTTGTTTCCATCTCATCCCCAACCCTGCAATGACACAGATTTAAGTTATCCAGCATTAAGTTAGTTCTTTCCAAAGGTATTCAGCCGGTTCTGACCAGTTCTGGAGAACCAGTAGCAGAAATTTTGAGTAGTTCAGAGAACCAGCAAATCCCACCTCTAATTGGAGATATTTGTCATAGGAAGGGGACGGTACGGGTGGTTCGATGCGGGTGTCTTGGCCATCATTTTTTTTAACTTAGGGTGGTGTGCAAGACAGTGGTGGTATGCTACCGGTTCAGCTGAACCTGTAGTTAAAAAATAGCCTCCAATGATCAGTTGAGAGGAGAAAGAAGAGAAAAGCACAGGATCGGCCATCCCATCTGCCCCTGTGCTTTTCTCTTCTTTCTCCTCTCAGCTGATTGGCGCTGCAGGCCTCAGCTGGTGTGTGGAAAGTGTGTGTGATCACCAAACCGGAAGTGGAAGAGATAGGATCCCACTGCTGATCATCTCAAGAGTAACAGCTTTGTAAAAGTAAAAGTAAAAAGAAAAAGTAAAAGTACTTGTAAAAGTAAAGGCTTTGTCACACATCTCTTTGGAGAAGACCCAGGGACTGAGAGCAGGACAACAGAGAATGGGATATTAACTGGTTTCCCACAAGATCTGAACTGCCAACTAAACAAATGAGTTTAATTCAAGCATGCCACTAAGCCACTAAAATAATTCAACCAACCAACCCAAGGTTAACCCTAACCAAGTTTACCCGCGGTGTGTAGAAACCCAGCTTTTCCTGACGTGGTTAAGCTTCTTGTGTGAATGTTATGCCAAGGTTACGCCTTCTTTTATCCGAGGAAAGGAGAAATGCCTTAATGAACAAAGAGCTGGGGGAGGAAAGGTATTATTATAGACCTATCACATTTCTGTGTGCAAAAGAAATAGAAAGATTAATTGGACGAGCGATTCCAAGTGGAGATGTCAAAATGAATCTACATTTTCATCAGTTGAAGAATGTTTAACTTGACAGTTCTGGAGACCTGCTGCTCCTCCTGCCCTCCCCCCCCTGCTTATTCCTGGCCTTCTTCTCACTGGATATGCTATTTAATTTCCCTGAATGATCTGAGCCTAAAGGAATGGATCAAAATAAAACTCACTCAGCCTAGAATCCAGCTTTGGTCACCACAATGTAAAAAAAGATGTTGAGACTCTGGAAAGAGTGCAGAGAAGAGCAACAAAGACGGTTAGGGGGCTGGAGGCGAAAACATACGAAGAACGGTTGTGTCAGGGTTCCGATGGCAATGCTTTATGAGTTGACAGGTTGCTGGAACTGGGGATGTCTAGTCTGATGAAAAGAAGGACTAGAAGGGAGACCATAGCAGTGTCAATATTTAAGGGGCTGCCACGAAGAGGAGTCAACCTATTCTCCAAAACATCACAAGGCAGAACAAGAAGCAATGGATTCTGTTCTGTTCTATTCTATTCTTTCTACTGTATTCTGTATTTTATTCTATATTCTATTCTTTCTATTGTATTCTGTATTCTGTTCTATTTTTTCTATTGTATTCTGTATTTCATTCTATTCTGTTCTGTTCTATTTGGTATTCTATATTCCATTCTTTCCACTGTATTCTGTATTCTATTCTTTCTATTGTATTCTGTATTCTATTCTGTATTCTGTTCTATTCTGTTCTTTCTGTTGCATTCTGTCACTCCATTCCATTCTGTTCTGTTCTATACTGTATTCTATTCTATTATGTATTTTGTTCTATTCTGTATTCTATTCTATTCTATTCTATTCTGTATTCTATTATATATTCTATTCTATTCTGTATTCTGTTCTGTTCTACAGTATTATTTCTATTGTATTCTGTATTCTGTTCTATTCTATTCCATTCCATTCTATTCTATTCTTTCTCTTGTATCATGTTTATCCCATTTCCCATGTACGTGGAAGACCTCTTTATTGATTACAGATCCTTTTTCTGGCATTAGTTACCTAAAGTGTATTATAAAGTTTCAATGCTTTCTAATACATTTCCAAAGCTGATCCTATTTTGTCATGTGCCAAACCATCGGTCATAATTCTGGGATAATTAAAATAAAAGGTACTTTTATTTTATTTTTTGGCAGCCTTTGAAGCAAGAACATGGTTCATTCAGATAAATGTGATTGAGTCACAGATGGTTTATGGCCTTTTCTTCATTAATCCCTGGCTAAATAGATGTTAACATATGCTGACCTCAGATGACCTCCAAAGCTGCACAGGGTTGGCCTTTGTTACTACAGATAGTCCTCAACTTACAATCATTCATTTAGTGACTATTCGAAGTTACAACAGTAATGAAAAAAAGTGACTCATGACCGCTCTCACACTTATGACAGTTGCAGTATCCTCGTGTACACATGATCAAAATTCAGATGCTTGGCAACTGGCATGTACTTATGATGGTTCCTGGATCCTGGGGTCATGTGATCCCTTTTGCAACCTTCTGACAATCCAAGACAGATAGATTAACAGAGTTGGCAGGGACCTTGTAGGTCATCTAGTCCAACCCCCTGCCGCAGCAGAAGATCCTACACCATAGCTGACAGGTGGCAGTCCGGTCTCTTCTTGAAAGCTTCCAAGGATGAAGCTCCTTCCGAAGGCAACTTCTGTTCCATGGGTTGATTGCTCTCAGTGTCAGAAAATTCATCCTAATTTCCAGGTTGAATCTCTCCTGAATCAGTTTCCACCCATTATTCCTTGTCTGGCCTTTGGGTGCTTTGAAAAATAGCTTGACCTCTTCCTCATATTGTTTCTTTTTATTTTTCCAATAAGTATCTATTTCATGTAAAGTTTTGATACAAATAAGAATATGGACATAGAACATTCACTAACTGTTTAGTTTATTTATGATTTTTTATACTAAAAATACTCCTCTCTGTGGTAGCTCCTCAGATATTGGATCACTGCTATCCTGTCTCCCCTGGTCCTTCTCTTTACTAGACTAGCCAGGCCCACTTCCTGCAACAGTTCATTGCATGTTTTAGCCTCCAGTCCCCTCATGATCCTGGTTACTCTTCTCTGCACTCTTTCCAGAGTCTCAACAACTTTTTTATATTGTGGTGACCAAAACTGATTAAGATTAACAGAGTTGGAAGGGACCTTGTAGGTCATCTAGTCCAATCCTCCACCCAAGCAGGAGACTACACCATTTCTGTCCAGTCTCTTCTTGAAAGCCTCCAGGGATGAAGCTCCCACAACATCCGAGGGCAACTTCTGTTCCGTTGGTTCATTGTTCTCACTATCAGAAAGTTTCTCCTAATTTCAGGTTGAATCTCTCCTTGATCAGTTTCCATCCATTATTCCTCGTCTGGCCTTCAGGTGCTTTGGTGAATAGCTTGACCCCTTCCTCCTCTCTCTGGCAGCCCTTTAAATATTTTATTTATTTATTTATTTGATTTATCAATTGCTAGATAATAGATATAACTATATACATAGTTATGAATACATGAAATGGGTACATAGAAGAAAAAAAAGGAAACATTAGGACAGGGATGGTAGGCATGTTGGTGCGCTTATGCACACCCCTACAGGCCTCTTAGGAAAGGGGTGAGGTCAATAGTAGACAGTCTAAGATTAAAGTTTTTGGGGTTTGGGGAAGAAACCACAGAGTCAGGTAGAGGATTCCAGACATTGACCACTCTGTTGCTGAAGTCGTATTTCCTAAAATCAAGTTTGGTGTGGCTAATCTTGAGTTTGTATCTATTGTTTGTTCTTGTGTTGTTATGGTTGAAGCTGAAGTATTCATTGACAGGTAGGACATTGCAATGTATGATTTTATATAACATACTTAGATCAGACTGAAGACGGAGTAATTCAAGGTTTTCTAGGTCTAGAATTTCAAGTCTGGTTGAATAAGGTCTTCTGCAACGGGTAGAGGAGTGGAGAACACTTCTTGTGAATTATTTCTGGACTTTCTCAACTGTGCTAATATCAGATACGTAATGTGGGTTCCAGACTGATGAGCTGTATTTGAGTATTGGTCTAGCAAATGTTTTGTATGCTCTAGTTAGTAGTGTGATATTACCAGAGAAAAAGCTACATAGGATTAGATTAACAACTCTTAATGCCTTTTGGGCTATATAGTTACAGTGGGCTCTAGCACTCATTAGAGATGAGTACTCCAAGGTCCTTTGCAGAGCTTGGATCATCAACAAGATCTTGACTATTCAGCTTGTATTTTATTTATTGGAAAGTCAAATCAATGGGGAAGTCAGATTCACTTAACCATTGGACTACTACCTTCACAACTGTAATTATTCACAACTGTGGCAAGCAAGGTTATAAAATGGGGGAAAGCTCCATTAACAAATGTCTCACACAGCCACCGGCTCAGTTGTGATCGTAAGGCAAGGACTACTTGCAACTGAAGTGAAGGATGTTTGTAGAACAGAAAGGCGAATCAAGATGAATCGCCAAAGAAAGCCATTGCAGATCTTTGCCACAACAACAACCACAAAGAAATACTGCAGGTGTCCAGTCACCAGAGTTTAAACCTTCCTTGAGGGTTCCACTGCAGGGAAAGAGATAAAGAACCCCCTAACTGGATCTGCTGTGAGTCAGATCTGGGAAGGCAGTTTGCTGTGACAAGACAACGAAAACTTTTGTTGCAATCATTGGGCTGTTGCTGTTACCGCTCCAGGAGAGAGAAGGACAACAATGATACTCCAGGAGCATCTTAAGCCCCTGTCCCACTGCACCAACGGATGCAAAGAGGATGTAAAACGTTAAAAAACGTTGGAAAATGTGATGCATCCGTTGTGTACTCATTGCATACGTGTTTCATACGCTCTATCCGTCGAGGATCCATCCACTACGATTTCATCTGCGCAAGAAGTTTTGAGCTGCACAAAACTTTGTGAATGGATGAACTTTCCGCTGCGTATGATGTAAATCCGCGACATATGAGCAACAAACGTTCTATGTCTATTTATCATCTGTTAAACGTCCGCTGTATCCTCTCTGCATCCTCTGGCCATCCCCTCAACTCACATCCACTGCAGCTGAAAACGGAAAGAGGGAGGAAACAAAAGGTACATGGAACGTCTACACAGCGTTAGTAGCACGGAAATAGAAAGAATGCGCAGTGAACGGTTTGCATCCGATATACATCCACTAGGCTTCCTATGAACATCCCTTTAACATCCCTGCTACATACTACCCACGTCCGTTCTTTTCCTTTCTTTTCCGTTCTGTTTATGCAAATTTTTGCCACTTTTTGGAGCGGATGACAACAGATGGAGCACCCCCGAAATTTTGCTCATCCACTGTGTCCTTTTTGCATACGTTTTGCATACATCAGCCAGTAGGACCTAGCCTTTAGGTCTCACCAGGAGAGACTTTGGATGTTTGTTTTTCAATGAGTACATTCCCTGGGACAGAAGGAATGCAAATTCTGGAGAAAGCATAATCCATATCTCCCATTAGTAAACAACAACAACGAGCATAATCCATCTATCCTGTGAACAAATAATAATAATGAGCATAATCCAAATCTCCTGTGAACAAATAATAATAATGAGCATAATCCGTATCTCCTATGAACAAATAATAATAATGAGCATAATCCGTATCTCCTATGAACAAATAATAATAATGAGCATAATCCGTATCTCCTATGAACAAATAATAATAATGAGTATAATCCGTATCTCCTATGAACAAATAATAATGAGCATCATCCGTATCTCCTATGAACAAATAATAATAATGAGCATAATCCATATCTCCTATGAACAAATAATAATAATGAGCATAATCCGTATCTCCTATTAACAAATAATAATAATGAGCATCATCCATATCTCCCATGAACAAATAATAATAATGAGTATATTCCGTATCTCCTATGAACAAATAATAATGAGCATAATCCGTATCTCCTGTGAACAAATAATAATAATGAGCATAATCCATATCAGGATAATTGTTTATTATTATTACTCGTATTAGGCATAGAGGACACTTGTTTATTATTATTACTCGTATTAGGTAATATGCCTTGGAAAAACAGCTTGACCCCTTCCTCCTCTCTGTGGCAGCCCCTCAAATATTAGAAGATGCTCTCCTGTCTCCCCTGGTCCTTCTCCTCACTAGACTAGCCAGGACCAGTTCCTGCAACAGTTCATTGCATGTTTTATCCTCCAATCCCCTCATCATCCTGGTTGCTCTTCTCTGCACTCTTTCTAGGGTCTCAACATCTTTTTTATAATGTGGTGACCAAAACTGGATGCAGTACTCTAGGTGTGACCTTGCTAAGGTTTTATAGAGTGGTATTAGCACTTCCCTTGATCTTGATTGTATCCCTCTGTTCATACAATTTAGGATTGCATTAGCTTTTTTGGCGGCAGCTGCACACTGCTGGCTCCTATTTAGCTGGTTGTCCACTAAGACTCCAAGATCCCTCACAGTTACTGCTATTGAGCCTGGTTTTACCCAGTCTATATATATCCTTTTAGTTTTTCTTGCCTAAGTGTATGACTTTACTGTTCTCTACATTGAATTTCATTTTATTAGATTATTTCATTTTAGACAAATGGCTGTCCAGACTCTTCTTAAAAAAGCTCCAGTGATGGAGCACCCACAACTTCTGAAGGCAGAGGATAGTTCAATCAGCTATAGAATCACGATATTATTCCTTTTTTTATTATAAAAGAAAAACCTTGCATTTTGGGAGAAGCATGCTTTCTTTCATTATAGCTTATTAAAAATTCTGTCATGTCCCCTTCATTCACACAAAATATTCCAGCAGGAAACATTTATTAGGAAATCACCTCTCTTTACAATCTTGCAGTGCTATGTGGAGAATCCAGCTCCAGAGATAGTTGGACGCTGGCTCCTATGAGCCCAGCCAGCATGGCTAAGGCTGCCAGAATATTTTTGGAGATTCCCAATCATCCAAGCCATGGTTGTCCCAAAGGTGCTTTTTCAAAAGGCAACTGGCCTTCCTTGGTTTTGTTCCTTGAAAAGGGTTTCACTTCTCATCCAAGAAGCTTCTTTGTTTTTGAAACTGAAGAAAAAAAGCCAAGTCCAGTTTCTTTTTTTTTAAAGTTCCTCTTTGCTTCTGTCTACAAGAGAGGAGGCCGAGAAAATGCAATTTGGGGATAGACATAAGTGGCGTGTCTACGCTGTCTTAAAATACAGCTTGCCAGCCACACATCTGTGGTTAAATACAGCTTACGCAGGGTAAGGAATAGGCTGGTGAGCTGTGCTGTGTTGGAACTAGTAATTAGGTTGGAGGCTGATGTCAGAAGGTGGAGATGTGTTTCCACTCTGCAATTAATGTTGGATATTTGTCAGTGTGCAGTGGCGGCTTGGACATGGTCCGTAGGCTGCATGGGCTGCCCCATGGAAGGAGATAATAAGCTGTCATGTTCAGCACATGCTCCTCTCCAAAGAAACTCAGAAAGATACAGTTGGTCCTTGACTTACAACTGTAGTCGGGGCTGGAATTTCCATTGCTAAACAATAGCAATAGCACTTAGACTTATATACTGCTTCACAGTGCTTTGCAGCCCTCTCTAAGCAGTTTACAGAGTCAATCTCTTGCCCCCCAACAATCTGGGTCCTCATTTTACGCACCTCAGAAGGATGGAGGGCTGAGTCAACCTTGAGCAGTCACGATCAAACTGCTGACAGTGGGCAGAGTTAGCCTGCAATACTGCATTCTAACCAATGGGAGGGAGGGAAGAAGGAAGGAAGGAAGGAAGGAAGGAAGGAAGGAAGGAAGGAAGGAAGGAAGGAAGGAAGGAAGGAAGGAAGGAAGGAAGGAAGGAAGGAAGGAAGGGAGGGAGGGAGGAAGGGAGGGAGGGCAATAGCCCTTTGACTTATAGACCGCTTCACAGTGCTTTCCAGCCCTCCCTAAGCAGTTTACAGAGTCAGCCTCTTCCCCCAACAATCTGGGTCCTCCTTTTACTGACCTCAGAAGGATGGAAGGCTGAGTCAACCTTAAATCTGGTGAGATTCAACCTGCCAGATTGCAGGCCGCCAGCAATCAGCAGAAGCAGCCCTGCAGTACTGCACTGTGCCACCACTGCTCATAGCAAGATGTTCAATGAGTTCCGCCTGGTTTTATGTCTTTTTTTCTGTTATTGTTTCCATGATTGTTAAACAAATCGCTCCAGTTGTTAAGTGAACCATGTGATTGTTAAGCAAATCTGGCTCCTCCCATGGTTTTTGCTTGTCAGAAACCAGCTGAGAAAGTGGCAATTACATGACCCCTGGCAGGCTGAAATCATCATAAATACATGCCAGTTGCCAAGTGCCCTAATTGTGATGACATGACCGTGGAGAGGCTATGATGGTTGTAAAAGTAGGTCACATTTTTCAGGGTCATTGTAACGTGGAAGAGTCACTAAACAAATGGTTAAAAAAATCAAGGGCTGTCTGTATTTTAGGTATGCCTTTTTTCCAAAAATACCTAAGCCAGGTATGTCCAACCTTTAACAGATTTCACAGATTTTAACAGGTTAACAGAGTTGGAAGGGACTTTGTAGGTCATCTAGTCCAACCCCCTGCCCAAGCAGGAAACCCTACACCATTTCTGACAGATAGCAGTCCAGTCTCTTCTTGCAAGCCTCCAGCGATGAAGCTCCCACAACTTCTGAAGGCAACTTCTGTTCCATTGGTTGACTGTTCTCATTGTCACAAAAATTCTCCTTATTTCCAAGTTAAATCTCTCCTTGTTCAGTTTCCATCCATTATTCCTTGTCTGGCCTACAGGTGCTTTAGAAAATAGCTTGACCCCTTCCTCCCTGCGGCAGCCCCTCAAATATTGGACTGTTCTCTCCTTCCCCTCCCTCTCTCACTCCCTTCTTCCCCCTGAATTGTGCTTTTCTGCAAATAGAAGCACATTTGGGGAGCGTTTTCACAAACGTTTTCTGAATCTAAGGTGTTGCCATCCATCATTTAAGTGAACACCTGAATTTGATGCAGATTTTTTTCCCCCTGGTTTATCCATCTTTCTGTCTCTAAAGTTTTACATCTGTTCAGAAGAATAAAGATTTCTTCTGACCATTGTGGATAGGATGATACAAATTGGAGCATTGCCTTAAGCCATCACCCTGGATCAAAGGATTGGATTGATAGCCTGCTACTTTAATCCAGAGATCAGAAAGATTTTTTTTGCATATAATTACATGTGAGCCTGGTTTTATTGCTGTTATTGTGGTTAGTACCACTTTATAAAACCTTAGTTAATATCATATCTGGAATATTGCATCCAGTTTTGGTCACCATATTACCCCCAAAAATGTTGAGACTTTGCAAAAGAAAGTGCAGAGAAAATCAAAACATGATTAGGGGATGGGAGATTAAAACATATGAAGAACGATTGTAGTTTTTGGCTAATCGAGAGAAAAGTAAGACTAAAAGTGACAATGACAGTATTCCAGTATTTCAGGGGCTGCCCCAAAGAAGATGGAGTCAAATTATTCTCCAAAGCACCTGAGGACAGGACAAGAAACAATGATTGGAAACTAATCAAGGAGAGAAGCAATCTGGAATTAAAGAGAAATTTCCGAACAGGGAGGACAATTAACCAGTGGAACAGCTTCTATTCTGAAATTGTGGGTGCTCCATCACTGGAGGTCTTTAAGAAGAGACTAGGCAGCCATGTCAAGGCTGACTCATAACACACCTCTACTCACAACCTGACAACAGATAAAAAGGGAGGGAAAGGAGAATCCTTGGAATGTATTGAGAGCCTGGGAGGCAGATGAATTTATGTGAGTCATTTGCAGCCTGAGAAAATCCTGACACTTCAAGGCTGTGGGATGGAAACCTTTCGAAGGCGCAAATCGTTTCCCCAAAATAAAAAGAATGCTTTTATCTATTTGTGGACAATAAACTATAGGTGGCCCTTATGGAATAGGGGAAATTAAGAGCTGCAGTGGTTAGAGTGGAGTATTGCAGGCTACTTCACGACTGACGGCCGACGGACGTTAAACCGTCTAGCTTAGAGTGGTCCGAGTTCCAACTGAGTCGCTTTCCATCCTTCCGAGGTGGGTAAAATGAGGACCCAGATTGTTGGGGGCAAGAGGATGTAAATTGCTTGCAGAGGGTTGTAAAGCCCTGTGAAGCAGCATACAAGTCTGAAGTGCTATTGCTATTAACTATGCTGGCTTTCACACGAAAACCTCAGAGCTGGCTTCACTGCTTCTGAGCCTGTATGGATCTCTCAATACAGTTGGACTCTTAGTAAAATAATGTCCCTGGAGTTTCTTTTGCTCCACAGTAGACAAGCCACATATCTGAAATGACATAGGGTCTCCTGCCTGAGCAGGGGATTGGACTAGAAGACTTCCAAGGGCCCTTCCAGCTCTGTTCTGATTGAAATTAAATTGTTGCTGTTGTTTTGTGCAGCCAAGCAGCTGGCCAAATTAAATCAAGGTGCTTTGCAGCTTCAGTGAAAACCACTGAAATTGGGAAAATGAAAACATGCATTTTGCACATAGATTTAGATCTACAGGCCTCCACAAATGGATGTTTCATTACTGTGTGCAGCATGCAGAATCCCTCACTTCAGAAATGCAGTGACTTGAAGTAATAAATCCTTTGTCTCAAAGACAGAGAGAAATAAAGTGGCTTTCTGGGCAAAGGACATACATTTCTTCCTTATCCTGACTCTGGAGACTTTGTTGTTCACCTTCCTTCCGTGCTCAATTTTGTCTGAAATAAATCAGTACACGAAAGATCTTGTGTGATGGACTTATCAATCACTGTGGATTATGCAGTGGCAGCATCTGCAAAGAGGGGAAAATAAGAAAAAGAGAAGAAAGAAAGAAAAAGAAAGAAAAAGAAAGGAAGGAAGGAAGGAAAAGAAAAAGAAGAAAAAGAAAAAAAGAAAAAGAAAGGAAGGAAGAATATTTGTAGTTCAAGATTGAAATGAGGAAAAGAAAAGAAAGAAGGAAGGAAGAAAGAAAATTTGTAGTTCAAGATTAAAATGAGGGAAAGAAAGAAAGAAAAAGAAGGAAGGAAGGAAGGAAGAAAAAGAGAAGGAGAAAGAGAAAGGAAGGAAGGAAAGAACAATTTATAGTTCAAGATTGAAATGAGGGAAGGAAGGAAGGAAAGAAAAGAAAGAAAGAGAGAGAAAGAGAAAGAAAAAGAAAACCAAGGAGGAAAGATTAGATCACAGTCTGTCTATCCAAAAAAGGTTTTGTTCCGGCCTTGCCTCGAGGGCCTCCTTCTCTCCACTTTTAACTCTAAAATACCAATTCGGTGTTCATTAAACGAAACCCCAGCGCGATGGAGGCTGCTAAAATACCCTTTCCATCCTTCCCCTTCCCACTGTTTTGTTTTATTCAATGGCTCACTTTTGTGCAGATGGCAAAGCATGGTAGGAAATTTGAATCCTACCACCTGGGCAGGCTTGGGAGGGGAGGGGAGAAGCCCCCTCCCTCCAAGGATGCTGGAGGGAAAAGCGAAAAGAAGAAGCATCCAGCCAGGCCATATTTCGAACTCTTACCTGCTGGGCCCAGTGAGAGGGGGAAGAAAATCTGTTAAGGTCATTCACAGTTTGAGAGACGCCCCGGAGTGACCAGTCGAAAGGCAGAACATCTCTGCTTGGACTATTAATTGCTTATTAACTCAACGAACAAATGTACATAATGAAGAACCAGGCTGGGTGCCCTTTCAGTGGAGTGTGAAGTTCCTTTTTTATGTGTGTGTTATGGTAGCTATTCATCTTTCTTTTTTTTATACACAAAAATAGTTGGGGACTTTCAAATCTTCTCCAACTGATGGTGCCACCTTCCTGAAGATTGCGGTGCCTTGGGAATGAGACCATCGCACTTGGGATCAAGGGCAAGATTCTGAAGCTTGTTCTACAGAACTTCAGTGGGCAGATCCAGGGGTGGGATTCAAATTTTTAACAACCGGTTTGTTGGGTGTGGCTTAGGTGGTAGACATGGCTTGGTGATCATGTTATTGGCTGGGCGTGGCCAATTCATCACTCATATCGAGGCGCGCATCTCCTCATCTGACTTCTCATGACTGTGGGGATGCTGTAACAGTCGTGAGTGTGAAAAATGGTCATAAGTCACTTTTTTCAGTGCCATTGAAACTTGGAACGATCCCTCCACACAAGCAAAGTACCAGCAAAGGAGGAGAAAAAAACTCCAGAGAAAGGAAGTCTAGTCCTGCCAAGAATGTAATAAGGGTTAACAGAGAGGCAGTTTCTGTAAGCAACACCAGAATGTTTCCTTCCTGCCTTCCTTACAGGATTAGGCCAGGAAATTCTTCTAACAACCGGTTCTCCCAACTGCTTAGAATGTTAACAGCCGGTTCTAGCGAATAGGTGCGAACCTGTAGAATCCCACCCTGGGCAGATCCTCTTGGTGTCAGCCTTGGAAGCCACATTGTACTTAGAAGCTTCGAGGCTGCCACATTTGATAATAACAGATAATCAGAGTTGGAAGGGACCTTAAAGGTTAATCTAGTCCAACCCCCCTGCTGAAGCAGGAGACCCTACACCATTTCTGACAAATGGCAGTCCAATCTCTTCTTGAAGGTCTCAAGTGATGGCGCACCCACAACTTCCAAAGGCAAAAGCTGTTCTATTGGTTGATTGTCCTCACTGTCAGAAAGTTTCTCCTTATTTCCAGGTTGAATCTCTCCTTGATCAGTTTCCATCCATTGTTCCTTGTCTGGCCTTTGGGTGCCTTGGAAAATAGCTTGACCTCTTCCTCCTCTCTGTAGCAGCCCCTCAAATATTGAGAAACTGCTCTCCTGTCTCCCCTGGTCCTTCTCTTCGCTAGACTCACCATGCCCAGTTCCTGTAACTGTTTTTCATATGTTTTAGCCTCCAGTCCCCTCATCATCCTGGTTGCTCTTCTCTGCACTTTTTCTAGAGTCTCAACATCTTTTTTATAGTGTGGTGACCAAAACTGAATGCAGTGCTCTTGGTGTGGCCTTACTAAGGCTATATAGAGTGGTATTAGTACCTCCCTTGATCTTGATTGTATCCCTCTGTTAATGCACCTTAGGATTGCATTAGCTTTTTTGGTTGCTGCCGCACACTGCTGCACATTTAGTGCCTGGGAATTTGGGAGGGGAGTTTTCTTAGTGAATAGAAGATTAGACTCAACAACCTTTCTTAAAAGTCAAAGACAAGTTACCCTACAGCTGGTGAAGAGTGTGTTGGGACAAAGTTTTGATTGGACCAATCAAACCAGTTTTGGTCACCACACTATAAAAAAAAAAAGATGTTGAGGCTCTAGAAAAAGTGCAGAGAAGAGCAACTTGGATGAGTAGGGGACTGGAGGCTGAAACTTTTGAAGAACAGTTGCAGGAACTGGGCATGTCTAGTCTAGTGAAGAGAAAGACTAGGGGAGACAGGAAAGCAGTTTCCCAATATTTGAGGGGCTGCTACAGAGAGGAGGAAGGAGTCAAGCTATTTTCCAAAGCACCTGAAGGCCAGTAAAGGAATAATGGATGGAAACCGAACCTGGAAATAAGGAGAAACTTTCTGACAGTGAGAACAATCAATCAGTGGAACAGCTTGCATTTGGAAGTTGTGGTAGCTTCATCATTGGAGGCTTTTAGGAAGAGATTGGACTGCTATTTGTCAGAAATGGTGTAGGGTCTCCTGCTTAGGAGGGGGTGGGGGGTTGGAGTAGATGACCTACAAGGTCCCTTTCAACTCTGTAAGCCATGTGATGGACTGATGGGTGCAGGGGATGGATCTTTGAATTTCTCTTTTGGGAAGGGAAAACCTGAAACTCTCAGATTCGGGTTTTCCCAGGTGTGCCTATATGACTTCTCTAATAAATTCTTACTTGGGTGAACTTTGTTTCTGAGTGCTGAATGAGATGGAGAGTTTGGTTGGAACGCTGACACTTGGAGGAGAAAGCCAAGGCAGTTGAGATGATTGGGATGTGAAGGGTTTTCTGTATCATTTGTCCAGAGCCATTCGTCTTTCACGCCCAACCCCTGGAGAAGCTTCAATCAGCAAGTTGTAGGCTGCCACATTGACCATCGGCACATGGCAAACACTTGCAGTGTTTTCCTCTTAATGTGCAATTTTCTTCAATTATAGCAGCACCATTATAGGTTACCCTGCATTTTTGACTGACTGGACAGGCAAATGTGTTCAGCTTTGTGTTGACCAGCAGCCCCCAACACTGGTGCATCTCTGTTATTCCAAGAAAATGAATGAATGCATTCTAGAAAACAGTTTCCATAGCAGAATGATAGTGAGATAGAGCCTGCCCAGAAGAGGGAAACACAGCTGCAAGGATACTGTAAGGAAGGGAAGAGAGGAGGAAAAAAGGAATCGGATGTGTGTGCATGGAATAGTTCTCGAGAAGTAAATATCTCTGGTATATTTTTTATCCTGCCATTTGCTGGTTGTAATTACTTTTGGCATTTTAAATGGCTCTGCAGAGTGAGAGTTTTAAATGTGGGCATGGGCTGGATTGATTCTCATAAGGGTTATATACAATTACTTTATTTATTTGTTTTTATTTATTTCAACTTCAATACTGCTGAAGTTCAGTGATAATGGGAAATCCCTTGTTGATTTTTTGCAAGGAAGAGGAAAAAATGAAGTTATGATCTATGGATTTGATTAGAATTAATAGAACATAGAAACATATAAACTCAGAAAATGAGGTCGACTTGTAACTGTGGTAAATGAAAAACAGAAGTCATTGTAACTTTTTTTTCTTGTCTGTCATTTCTGCACTTTTGTTTTCGCTCTTTTCTTTCTTTTTTTCCTCTTTTGCCATTCTAAATATTAGTTCTTGTTCATTTTTATTATGTTTTTCAAATTTCTAATAAAGTTTATTTCTTTAAAAATGACACAGGCATGCATAAAAAGCATGCAGTGATGGCATTGAAGGGCAGGAATGCTGCAACTTGTCCCAATTTGCTGGAGTCTCTTCTTCCTCCTCCTCTTCTCCCTCTCCTCCTCTCCCTCCCCTTCCTTTCCTCCTCCTCCCCCTCCCTCCTCCTCCAATTCTTCTTCTTGTTGTTGTTTCTTTTGATCTTTTCTTCTTCTCCTCCTCCTTCTCCTTCATCCCTCTCTTTCCCCTCCTCCTCCTTCTTCTTCACCTTCTTCCTTCCTCCCTCCTCCTTCCTTCTTCTTCTGTTTCATCTAATATATTTAGCAGCGTGATAAAATGCCCCAAAGATTTATGTGCCAGGGCTCCAACAAATCCACCCCCATTCAAATAATAAGTCTCTAGCCGCATCTCTTACAGTAAAAAAAATGATTTATTAGGAGTGGCCATGTTGGCGTTAGCTGGGTGCAGCCGACACTAAGGCACATCATTCATTTCCCCCTTGACCCTGGTCTTTCCCCCACCCCCAGATGAATATTCTCCAATGGGACACATCCATCTCCAAGAGTCATCAATCAGGCTCTCCAGTAATATTCTTGCGTGCCAACAGCTTTAGGCTGCCAAGGTGATTATCTGAGGCATTTAAGGAATGCACTGCTTTCCCCCACTCCCTGCTGACAACTAAAAAGACCAAAGGAGTATTTTTTAGTTGACATTATGTACATTGGATGGAAAATGGTGACGTAGCAAGCAGGAACTGATGGACTTCGGTCCACCAAGGAGAAAGGCCAAGAAAGGCTGGTGGTGACTAAAGTTGGTGCTCCCCAAAGTGAATCCATCTCGGTGAAATTCTGTGGACATGCCTGAAAGTTTCAGAGATGCAGGTCAGCCGACTTCTCCCTCCCTCCACTCCTGTGTTGGTGCAAATGTGTGCTTTTTTTTTTCCCTTCCTAGGCTGATGCCAAGATGGTCTGTGATGTGGTGAGCCGGATGGAAGACACGGAGCCTTTCTCTCCAGAGCTGCTTTCGGCAATGATGAGGCTGTGGTCTGACAGTGGCCTCCAGGAATGTTTCAATCGGTCCCGAGAATATCAGCTCAATGACTCTGCTCAATAGTGAGTTTTGGTCATCACTTAGAGGTCCTTTTAAACAAGGAGCACCAACTAGGATTGTCTGTCAGCCTTACCTTCATTGTAAGGTTACTGTCAGGGCTCCGGTATTTTCCCCCATTTAAATCATGAGATTCTAGCTGGATTTTAAAAGCTTAAAGATTTATTAGGACCAAACATGTTGACACTGCCTGGGTATAGCCGACACATTATTCATTGTCATCCTTGGCCCTGGTTTTCCCCCCACCTCCTGGGTGTATCATAATTCATATTCTCTAGTGAGATACATCCATAACCAAGAGTCATCAAAATCAGGCTCTCCAGTTAGAATTTTGCATGGCAGAAACTTCAGTCATCTAGTAACTATCTTTGAAAACATTTGTGGAATGCACTTTCAGTTTGCAAGCTGTTCTCTCCCCCACCACACTTTCCTGCTGGCAACTCTAAAAGACCAGAGAAATATTTTATGAGTTGACAGTTACATTAAAACAGGGGTCTCCAAACTTAGCAACTTGAAGACTTATGGACTTCAACTCCCAGAATCCCCCGTGCCGGCTGAGGAGATTCTGGGAGTTAAAGGCCATAAGTCTTCAAATTGCCAAGTTTGGAGACTGCTGCATTAAAAGACTCTTGCACTCTTTTCGAAACTGCATCTCTTCCCCACCTTCCCCCCTGCCTTTACAGGTCAAGAAACTAAGGGAGGGTCTGATTGTGATTTGTGCACTGGGCAACCTTCGTATATTTATATCAGTCACAGTCTGCTACCATCACATGTTTACCATTTGCAAACTTCATAGTTAACTTCCCACTTCCGACAAGCAAGTTCACTGGGGAAGCCAACAAAGAAGGTTGCAAGTCACCGATATGTGGCATCTTCCTTATCAACCACACCACTTCATAATGAATTTTCCAGTCCCTATTGGGGTCATAAGTCAAGCTCACTTAAGGTTCATGTCTCTGGGATAATGGATACAATCATGTGCATTTAGCAAGCAGTCATTGTACCTAGACCAGGGGTGTCGAACTCAAGGCTCAGGGGCCGAATCCAGCTCATGGGATGCTTAGATTTATCCAGCTCATGGGATGCTTAGATTTGGCCCAGCTTAAAAATAGCAAAGGACCAGCCTGCAGTGCCTCTGACAGCTAAAACAGGGTGTGGGGGGCCGCATGTACTCCATTTCCACTGGCAGAGGGCTAGCAAAACAAACTAAAAAGAAAACAAAAGGAGAAGTGTTTCCTCTTTTTCATTTGAGCATGCAAGAAGGGACAGGAAAGGAGAAAGGGAAAGGGGAAAGACAAAGAAAAAGAAGGGAAGATGGGAAGAGAGCAAGGAAGGAAAAAGAAGGAAAGGAAAAGAAAGAGGGAATGAAAAAGAAGGAAAAAAGGAAGGAAGGAAAGAAAGAGATGAGACTAAGGTCTCAGAGAAATCCTGCCTTAGCACTTGGTCATGACAGGTGCCCTCAACACAAGTCCCACCATGGCCATGCCCCCCCCCCAGGTATGCCATGCCCCCCTGCCCTCTGAGGTCAAACACAACCCTCAATGAAATTGAGTTTGACTTAGACAGTTGTGTGCACAAAATAATAGGGAGGAACAGTAATTTTGCCAGGTATAAATCTAGTCTCAGTCACAAAGCAATTTTTTTAAACAATTGTATTAAGTTTATCCAGACGCTAGTTATAAGTTAAAACACAAACAAAAATGACAATTGGGAGAAGAAAAAGGGAAGAGAAAACAGTAGAAGGGAAAGGGGAAAAAAGAAAGGAAAGCATTAATTTCTGACTATTTTTAGAGGAGTAGAATAAGGTAGAATAAGTAGAGTTAGACATTACAGCCTCAACTTTTTACTTTTATCGACTTACTATGTACTAGCCATTTTTACAATAATAATTGTCTGGAGAAATTCTCAGCCATCCAGGAAAAAAAGTGCCTTTTTTCTGGAGGCAACTGGACTTTCTTTTTTCTTTGAAGATGTTTCGCTTCTCATCTAAAAAGCTTCTTCAGCTCTGACTGGATGGTGGGGAAGGGAAGCACTTATACTCCTTGCAGACAGCTGGTCATTTGCATCCTTTTAGAGGGTCATTGAGGCCACTTGGAGGTTTATCTATGTCTCCTGAGTAATGCGAATGGTTCCTGTAGTCTGCAGTTTTTTTCCTCTGGAAATCCGTTCCTACTCCCACACCATTCCAAGGGCATTCATCCAAAATTGTACAGCTAAGAGTCTGTAGAGATTCTCAGTCATCCAGGTCATGGTTGCCCCGAAAGGAGACAAGATCCACCAGAGGCCAAGGTAATGGAGGGGATAGTGTTGCATCGTTGCGATCAAGCTTCTCCTTTTCGAACCTCATGCTACTTACGGAGGAAGAAGACAGAGCTTGCATGATGCTCCTTTTGTGGTTTTTGACCCTTCTGCCTCTGCTTGAATGGCATTCTCCCATGAATAAAAGACATTCTTGCTGAAAAGCCCTACAGAATCTCAGCAAAGGGTATATGACTGATCCAGTCCCAGGCCCTTTGATGGACATTCTGCTGCCATCTGCTGCGGGAAGGCAGACTTGACAAAAGAAAGTAAGGATTTTGAATTTGCTTGGAGAAGAAGGCCTAAATCGAGCCTAGGTGCACACACTTAGAAGCCTATAAGACTGAGATGATTTGGACCTGAGTGATTTGCTAGGATAGACAGGTGATTAGACAGACAGGCAGACAGACAGACAATAGGTAGATGACAGATGGTGAGAGAGAGAGAGAGAGAAATGATAGATAGATACAGACAATAGATAGATGACAGATTGTTACATAATGAACAGACAAAAGAGAGAGAGAGATGGATGTAGATAGATAGATAGATAGATAGATAGATAGATAGATAGATAGATAGATAGATAGATAGATAGAAAGATATCGATGACAGATAGATAAAGGCAGACAATAGATGACAGATTGATACATAATGAACAAACAAGAGAGAGAGGGAGGGAGAGAGAAACTTTGATACTCCTGTGATTAAGCTTTTAATTTTGAAATATGTCAAAATTCTCACCATTCTCCAGACAGCCGTTCCATTTTTCTCTTGCAAAGTGGGATCAAGGAGGCCAGGCATTTTATTATTATGGGTAATTTGTGAAATAAACCTCTTCAGCACTCTGCTATTCAATGTTCTTTTCGGGCTAAATTGCACCTGAGCCAAAAAGAAGCCGAGCGAGTGCTATAAAGCAGGGTATACAGTTGGAGGGGGAAATCAATAACAGCGCCTATTACTGTATCACCGTGCAGCGGTAATGACTGCACTTGTGCTGATCTGCTCGCCAGCCTGCCACTGATAGCTCACATACCACATGGAGGTAAGATTTGCAGGAGATTTGTGCTTCGTTTCAGCCAGGGGTCGGAAGGCATGGATGCAAAAATAGCTTAATAATAATAATGATGATGATGATGATGATGATGATGATGATGATGATGATGAAACGATAACAACAACAACAGCAGCAGCAGCAATTTATAAAGCCTTAAAGAAAGATGAAAACATGAGCAAGCCATGGCTTACCCCCAGTCTATCCAGATTCACATTATTAAGCCCGTGTCTGCATTAGCAGAGAGGCAGAAGTAGAAAACCTGGCTCCCATCTTGAAAGCCTCCAGTGATGAAGCTCCCACAACTTCTAAAGGCAGCTTCTGTTCTACTGGTTGATTGTTCTTACTGTCAGAAAGTTTCTCCTTATTTCCAGGTTGAATCTCTCCTTGATCACTTTCCATCCATTATTATTCCTTGTCTGGTCTTTGGGTGCCTTGGAAAATAGCTTGACCTCTTCCTCCTCCCTGTGGCAGCCCCTCAAATATTGGAAGATGCTCTCATATCTCCCCTGGTCCTTCTCTTCACTAGACTAGCCAGGCCCAGTTCCTGCAACCGTTCATCATATGTTTTAGCCTCCAGTGAAAGGGCAAGCTACTGCATATAAACAGAGAGCAAAGCCCTTTTCCTTCTTGCACTCATGATGATATTTAGCTGAGTGATAAAATGTCTGCAAGAAAGCAACCAAGGTTAGGGAAGACATTCCAATCCAAAATGTGGATATAAGTTGACAACTACCTGTAATTCATGCAAGCTTTATTTATTTTGGCTGAAACAATCAGATCAGATTAGCATTTCAAAACCAAAAACCAGCTTCAGCGACCTCTAAGTAGACTTCTGAAAGGAGAACAGAGTCTGTCTCACATCCCTTAAAACAGAAGTTTTTATCCAAAAGGACCAGGAACTTCGTTTGCATATTTGATTTTGAAAGGAAAAACTTGCTTCTTGGGGTGAAATCTTTACTTTTTTATCCCAAAGGTGTTTTTTCAAGGAAGCAACTTTACTTTCCTTGTTTTTCTCTGAAGATGTTTCCCTTCTCATCAAGAAGCTTCTTTAGCTCTAAAGCTTCTTCTTCTTGAGTGAGAAGCAAAACATCTTCAAAGAAAGTCTAGTTGCCTCTTGAAAAAGCTCCTTTTGGGACAACCATGACCTGAATGACTGAGAATCTCCAGACATTTCCCTTTTTGTGTCCTAACAACACTCACACAACTGTGAATGTCATTCTCATTCAGAGCTTCAATGGTTACATTTTGCAAATGAACCCCAGCAGATTCCCAAAGCACCCAAAGGGGTCTGTTCCTTATTACCTACCTTTGATTAGTTCCTCTCTAAGTTGGACCTTTATTCCTCCTTAAAAGACTGTGTGAGAACAATCAACTCATGGAATAGAAGTTGCCCTCAGAAGTTGTGGGAGCTTCATCACTGGAAGCTTTCAAGAAGAGACTGGACTACCACTTGTCAAAAATGGTATAGGATCTCCTGCTTGGGCAGGGGGTTGGACTAAATGACCTACAAGGTCCCTTCCAACTCTGTTAATCTGTTAAGATAGTAGATAAATTCCAACCCAGATATTCTAGGCCAGCTATATTCATTGGTCTCTCTGGGAAAATGAAAAACTGAGCTCACATGAATGTGGAAGACACTTCTGTCATTTTTAGGTTCCCTGCAGTACGAATGCAGGATTGCAAATTCCCAGGAACCAGTGATGTCACCACGTTGTTCCAAGGAAGCAACATTTTTCCTTTGTAAAATTTCAAATGCAAATCATGATTTGGGGCTGGGAAGTGTCAGAAGAATAATTTGGGGTTTCAACTCAAGCCAGGGTTGCACCAGAATAAATAAAAATGAGAACCAGACAGCTGTGAGGAAAGAAGTAGAAAAAAAAAGCAAAGAGGTTGCCTTTAGGGGCAACTGCAGACAAATGGAGTATAGTAACAGACTTTTATAGGGGAGCTTGTCTTTATGTGGAATTGTCTATTTGCTGGTTCTAGGGTGACACTTGAGGGTGTGTGTATGTGTGTGTGTTTTAGGTATGTCAGGTATATTTATTCTTGTGAGCATGCAGTTCTTCTGGGAAACCTAATTTAATTTACTCTGGGTTTATAGACCTTATCTTTTGATATGTGGATTAGGTCTCGGTAATTTATTTGGGGGTTTGAGGAATTTTGAGTAAAAGATTATCCCCCATTTGCTAATTTTATTTCATCAACTTAGTTTCAGCTTGATTGTCAATTATCTAGTGGCAATGCTGATTCTCAGTCCACTGTTGATTCTGTTGATATTTTAAGGGAAGATGGAAACAATAAGAAGAATAAAATATCGTTTGATATGAGGCTTGTAATGCCACTATCTATCATGTTGCTCTGCAGAATAAGAGTAGTGAGCAGTGGAGAGCCCAAGAATCTCGGGAAAGCATAATTACTTAATAATTAATAGCTTTTGTTCAAAAATCAATGCAGTATGAGAAATCTGCAAGTAGACCTATACATTATTAAACTGGGATAATCTGAAGGTTCAGCAAAATCAAGAAGAGACTATAGTACCTGGCACTAGAACTGAGAGAGTTTAGGCTTTGGTTTAATGGTATTTCAGGAGGAAAGGAGAAAGGAATAGAAAGAAGGAAAGGAGAGAGGAGAGGAGGAAAGGAGAGGAAAAGAGAAGGGGGGAAGGAGGGAAGGGAAGGAAGGAAAAGAAACACATGGGAAGGAAATAGAGAAGAATGAAAAGAAAGGGAAGAAAAGGGAAGGAAAAGGAAAGGAAAAGATAGGGGAACGAAGTGAAGGGAAGAGAAGAAAAGGGAAGGAGAATGGGGGAAGAGAAGAAGAAGAAAAGGTAAGAAAAGGGAAGGGAAAGGAAAGGAAAAGGGAAGGGGAAGGGAAGGGAAGGGAAGGAAGAAGGAGGGAGGGAAGGAGGTAGGTAGAAAGGAATTTGCTGATCCCAATTTCTCTATGCAATATAATTTTTAAAAACATATCGCAACCAAATTCATTGTCTTGAAAACCAGACCTGAACTGGACTATTACGTAATTAAACATTCTTATGGGGAGAAATAAGCTCACATAATCATCTCCTCTTACACAACAAGATTCTCTCTGCGACCATCTGCCTCTCACACAGCGGAATCCAAATGTATCATGATCACTTTGACAGAGATTTAGTTTCAAATATGAAATACTGTCTTTTAGAGAGCAAGTCAAGGCCAGTGAAACTCCAGATACACAATCTGTAGATAACTTGCATTTATACAAATAAATCTATAGGTTCTGCAAATGTATGTCCTCTTTTAACTTCCATTTGGGAAACTAACCAAAAGCTCAACAGCAGAAGATATTTTTCCAGACACTGGGTTGTGTGTTCAAGATTCTCAATCCCTAAATTTTAGGTACATCCCATTTCCAAAACAATTAATACTGCAGGAGGCATTGGGTTTACAGTTACCATCTTGAGACTGACTTTAAGCCACCAATCCCGTGCCTCAAATCTGGCTTGTGGTTTATTCGCCACCTCTTTTATCCCTCTCTTTACCCCAAAGGTTCTTTTTCAAGAGGCAACTGGACTTTCTGGTTTTTCTTTGAGGACATTTCGCTTCTCATCCAGGAAGCTTCTTCAGCTCTGAAGTTGAAGAAGCTTCATGGATGAGAAAAAAAACGTCTTCAAAGAAAAACCAGAAAGTCCAGTTGCCTCTTGAAAAAAAGCACCTTTGGGACAACCATGACCTGGAGGACTGAGAATCTCCATAGATATTCTATAGATTATCTAATGAGAAGTTTTGGAGAACATTGGAGCTTCCATAACCATTTACCGGTATGTCATTTTGGTTAATCTTTATTTCCTACCGGTGAATACTTTACTTTTCTCCTCGTGGACCAACCACATTGGGGGTCCCCTCCCCCCACCCTAAATGTCCTTTGGTGGGTTTTTTTGCTTTGGAAGAGTGGGGGTTGTGTTTATTTTAGGAGATTGATGTGCTTTTTGACAGCTTGAATAATGTTCTCTTAGTGAAAACAATCAGAACTTTTGAACAGTTTCAGATCCAGGTACCTGAAAATATGGCTGTTGCTATAGCGACTCCTGGTATACTTAAATTATCCATGAGAATTGTTCTTTGGATGTTCCAAACATCTCAGTTGAAATGGGCGGTGTGACTGGAAAAGAGAACATTTTTGACAGTTGATAATTCCATGTACAAAATCACATATTAAGATACTCTTAGTGTTTGGCCCAAAGCCATCCAACTGGTTTTCATGCCTCAGGCAGGACTGGAACTCACACACACTGTCTCCCACTTTCCAGGCTGGTGCCTTCCCCACTAGACCAAACTAATTTAACTTTCAGTTTCAAGTGATTTTAATAAAAATTAAAGACAAGAATATTAAATGACTGGCAGAGGTTAATCTAATTGTATACGGTTTGACAAAAGACTGAGGATCAAACAGAAGATATTAAAAGATTTAGAGGAATGAAGCAGTTTGGCAGAACCAAATTTCAAGTTATCTTTTCAAGCCAGTTGCCTAACCTGAATAACAGGCAGGATCCTGTTCCCTGAATGCTGTGTTCCTTCTGTGAAAGGGAGAAAGATTTCCAGATGATTTACGCAGATATCTTTGGCTTGACAGAAACATAAATAGGCAATTTATAGGAGACCATCTGATGAGCAGTATTTTAAAAGTATAGGGTAGAGGGGGGAAAATTAGCTCATATTTATCACCTCTTACTTGGCTGTTTATTTTTATGAAAATGAGAATGTAAAGAAATTTGATTGGTGAGAGATTAAAAAAATGCAGATTGCAAAAATTTGTCAATAGAGCAAAGATAAAATTGTTTGAGACTCTATCTCGAGGGTCAGAATCACTGGCTAGTCCCAATATCTTCAAATTCTAAAAAGAAAGAAAGACAGCAGAACATTTAGGGATTTTAAATTGAAAACGTTATAAAACAAAACTCAGCGCCTTTAAAGAGGCCTTATTTATAAGTTGTTGGTGAAATATAACTCAGAAACCAAACCAGTTAAATGATGTATGATTAAATGGCTGCAGAATTGAAACAAAACAATTGATATGCAACAATGGAAATTTCAGTGAAAGAAAAAAATTATACAAAATCTTCAATGAATATCACAGTTAGAGAAAACAGGTGTGGTTGAACAATGGCATATCGCTTCTGTTGCTGATCTCAAGCAAATTCTTGGTTTACTGAGGAGCTGAAGAAATGGATTCAACTCCTAAGCACTGGCCCAATCTGACATTTGAGTCTAGCAATAGCAATAGCACTTAGACTTATTTACTGCTTCACAGTACTTTTCAGCCTCTCTCTAAGCAGTTTACAGAGTCCACATGTTCTTCCCAACAATCTGGTTCCTCGTTTTACTGACCTCAGAAGGATGGAAGGCTCAGTTAACCTTGACCTAGTCAGGATTGAACTCTTGGCAGTGGGAAGAGTCAACCTGCAATACTTCATTCTAACCACTGCACATCGTGGATGGATGAAAAGAGAGAGAGAAAGAGAGAGAGAGAGAGAGAGAGAGAGAGACAATAGCACTTAGATTTATATACCGCTTCCCGGTGCTTTTCAGCCCCCTCTAAGAGGTTTATAGAGTCAGCCTATTGTCCCCCAACAATCTGGATCCTCATTTTACCCACCTCGGAAGGATGGAAGGCTGAGTCCACCTTGAGCGGGTCAGGATTGAACTCCAAGCAGTGGGCAAAGTCAGACTGCAGTACTGCATTCTAACCACTGCACATCAGCTATTTACTTTACTCTTTCTTCTCTTCTCTACTCCACTCCATTCTATATTCTATTCTGTTCTGTTCTGTTCGATTCTATTTTAGCATTTGCTACAGCAGAGCTGATTTCTTAGTAGCCAAACTGTAACTCTGCAATAGCACTGTGGTCTTCTAGCTCATGAAACAACATCATATACAAATAATTATAATAATAAATAATCATAACAGGAGTGTGGGTCAAGAGGCAAATCTTCTCAGTAGCATCTCCCAAGCTTTGAAGCAGTTTTCCTGGAGAAACCTCCACTTCCCAATCTCCTGACATTCTGCAAAACATTCATGCTTGACATGTTTTGGGTTTTGCTTTTGGGAGGGAGGGAGGGAGGGAGGGGAAAAGGATAAATATAAAATTTTGTTTTATATTATTGCTTTATTATATAAATGCACACCTTGCTTTTCAACTTGAAGAGCAAACATTGTCTGGCAGCAGCACAACCTGCCTTCTCTCAACTTGCAGCTCGACAAGGGATTGCTCTCCCCTCTCCAACTCTTGCCAACTTAGGTCTTTCAGAACCTCTCATCTGTATGCAGGCCCAAACACCTTCAAAGGCCTTTTATTCTTGGCACTTCCAGCTTTTAGAGATGCCAAAGCAGACCCAGCCTGGCAAAAAATGTCATGAAAGCTGGAATAAACTGATGGTGTTGTCTGGCCAGTCTCTCTCTCTCTCTCTCTCTCTCTCTCTCTCTCTCTCAGAGAGAGAGAGAGAGAGAGAGAGACACACACACACACACACACACACACACACACACAGCATGAAATTTTGGGAGAAAACAAAAAAATTAGTCAAGATGAAAATGAAGAGAGGGAGACCACATTGGATGCAGCCAAGTTGCTGTTTGGCTTGCTCTTAAACGGGGATCTATCTTTTAAATGTATAACATTTAAAAGGCTGAAAACCTTCTGGCTTATGTTTCATTTCTTGGAGCTGTGGGTGTCTTCTATGCCCCTTGATTTAGAAGGTCCTCCGTTCAAAACAGATCTCTGAAATGTATTTAGATCACCACATTTTACAGGAGTTGAAGTTTCAACTCTTATGCCATCCTTAGCTGCATTAACAAAGGGATACAATCAAAATCAAGAGAGGTACTCACACCACCTTTCAAAGCCTTAGTAAGACCACACCTAGAGTTTTGGCCACCACACTATAAAAAGATGTTGAGACTCTAGAAAGAGTGCAGAGAAGAGCTACCAGAATGATGAGGGGACTGGAGACTCAAACATATAATGAAGGGTTGCAGGAACTGGGCCTGGCTAGTCTAGTGAAGAGAAGGATCAGGGGAGACAGGATAACAGGGTTCCAATATTTGGGGGGCTATCACAGAGAGGAGGAGTGGGTCAATTTATTTTCCCAGGCACCTGAAAGCCAGACAAGGAATAATGGATGGAAATTGATCAAGGAGAGATTCAACCTGGAAATAAGGAGGAATTTTCTGAGAACAGTCAACCAATGGAACAGAAGTTGCCTTTGGAAGTTGTGGCAGCTTCATCACTGGAAGCTTTCAAGAAGAGACTGGTCTGCCCTCTGTTGGAGATGGTGTAGGGTCTTGGTCTCAGGGAGTTGGACTAATGACCTCCAAGGTCCCCTTCCAACCCTGTTAATCTGTTCTAACACTTGCCAAGGTTGCCAAATCAGGGGGGAAAGGATGGGGATCCTAGATTCCCATCCTTGCATACTTTGGGAAGTGTGGACTTCAACTTCCAGAATTCCTCAGCCAGCAGGAGATGCAAGCTACAGCCATGGATGGATGCTGGCTGGAGAATTGGTTGATGAAACATTTAAAAACTCTAGGCTTCAACTCTCTGATTCAATGGATCACAATTCCCAATTCGGTGGGCCAGGAGATTTAGTTTGAATCTTGATTCATTTGTTTTGGAATTATTGAAAGTTTACCCAACCCAATTTTGGGGACAAATTTGACCTAGCTCAGCTGCCCAAGCTATAAGTCTCCAACTGCTACTGTTGGAAATCTATAAACAGTTAGAATTACATTTTTGACACTCCAACATTTTAGTTTTCAAACATAGTCTTTATCTTCTAGTTTAAGGAAAAAATGGAACTAATTTCAGATCTGGCAAATTTATTTTGATTATCTTGTCTTATAAAAGAGAACATATATAACTCAGGGTTATATATGTGTGTGTGTGTGTGTGTGTGTGTGTGTGTGTGTCATCCTTGGTTCTCTCTGAGCTTGGTTGTTTTCAAGCAAATGTTTCACTACCCAACCAGGTAACATCATCAGGCACTAGGTAATGAAATATCTTGCCTTATTTTACTGATTTCCCCCTGCAGTACTCAACTCAGCTGTTGGAGGCAGTTAACAAAAATAATATATAATAAAATAATATATTGTGTCCAAATATAATGCAGTAATTGAAGAAAAGATCAGAAGGGTCAATTCAGTTACTAAATTTTGGGTTTCTGGTGAATTATAAAATGTAAAATGGAGCTGAAATAAACAGAGAGCAAAGAAAGGAAATGTGTTAGCAATTGTGTTGATTTTAATTGATGCTCTGCACAGTTCCTTCTGTGTTTGAGATATTAGGAATATCCAATATAGCGTTTTACAGATTAACAATAAAAAAACAAGCCCCTATTGCAAGATGCTTACATCCAAAAATTCAGTCTAGAACCATAGCATAAAGGAGTTTCCATATTATTTGAGAAAAAAATGAATGAAGATTATAAAATTCTTCCAAAAACATCCCAAAAAGGGCTTTGAGGAGAGACCTGAAAAGAAAAAGAAGAAATCAGTTCCTTTTTGTACATGGAGGAGAATATTGAATTCTTCCTTGGGCATTTCAAGAAATTCCTCCATATCTGAAGCAACATTCCTATATGTTTTTTTCAATTAATTGAATATCTATATTTTTAACAAAACAATCTTTAATCTTACAAAAAGAAAAGAAACCTTAAGATAGTAAGATTTTTGGTTTAACAAAGACCACAAAGGAAAGCTCATAAGGTGTTATGGGGGAGAGATATAAAATGTAAATAATAATTCATCACATTTATTTATTTTATTCTTCCTTCAGCATTGCTAGAGATAAAAGTCATATTTTTATCCTAATCCCTCCTTTTCACATTTTTGTTTTACAGCTATCTAGACTGCTTAGATCGAATTGGAGCTGCCGATTACCAGCCCACAGAGCAAGACATCCTTCGAACCAGGGTCAAAACAACTGGCATTGTAGAAACCCATTTCACATTCAAAAACCTCCATTTCAGGTAAGAAGAATGCAGGTAGCGTGAAAGAATCACCCTGACTGGGTAGATAATCAACTGACGTGGCTCTAGTCCTTTTCATTTACCAATGGACAGGCTTTGGGGGTGTTGTCTGCACTGCCACAAAATGGCTGGCATGGTAAGTGGGGCTTGACACAGGCTGGTTCAGTTGGCCATCACTATCATTCATCTACACCCTTCCTTTCTCTTCCCTCTTCCCTTCCCTTCCCTTCCCTTCATTTCACTTCACTTTCTTTCTCTTCCTTTCCTTTCCTTTCCTTTCCTTTCCTTTCCTTTCCTTTCCTTTCCTTCCCTTTCCTTCTTTCTTTCTTTCCTTTTGTTTCCGTCTTTCTTTTCCTTTCCCTTCCCTCCCCTCTAACTTGCCTTTTCTCCTCCCTCTTCCCCCCACATGCTCCAATGGAGTGTCTTATAGAGGAATCCAAAATTTTGCCCAACCCGAGGAATTACCTACACAACTCCACCAATTACCTACACAACTTGAAGGGTGGAATAAAACCTGCACTGGATGTAGTTATAGTGCAAAGAGACTAGAGCCAAAGGATTTTAAACAAACAAACAAACAAACAAACATATATTTCTATTTTACAAAGTCTCTGCATTTTTGTGCCTTTTCTGAAAACTGCCAGTACAAATTAAAGCCCATGTCACAGTGAACCAACGGATGCAAAGAGGATGTAAAACGGACAAAAAACCTTGCCATCCATTCGAAAACGGCGATTGTTACTCACTGCCTCCGTTTTGCTTCCGTCTCTATCCGTCCAGCATCGGTTTATGGGACGTTTATCCCCGCCCAAAAAGTTTTGGGCCTGCCTAAAACTTTTGCAGCGGAAAATGTATCCATTTCGTCGTTCGCATCCGCTAGCATCCGCAACGCATCCGCACGCGCATCCGTACTGCATCCGCTAATATCGCTAGGCCGTCCGCTACGCGATCCGCGGAACTCCATCCGCCAGACGCAGGAGGAGGCGGAACAGATGCAGAACAGGAATGCCTAGCGGGAATGCAGAACAGAAACAAAGCATTTAAAATGGAAAAAACGTTTTGGCAGAGGGACCTATCGTGGAATATTAAGGATGCCTACAGTGATGCCTACAGGATGCCAGAGGATTGCAAAGGACACCTATACTGCCTATAAAAAGGGGGAGCAACTCAATCTGCATCTCACTTCAGACCAGCAGACCAGCTGTGGAGACCTCGCAGCCTTCGTGCTGCCTCTTGCTCTTCCACAGCATCCAGTCCTTGTCCACCGTGGATTGTACAAAGTCCTTTCGCAGCCGCCATCCATTCTGCAACAGCTGGAAGCCATCTGCAGGCTCTGTAACTCTACTGCAAGAAGAAAAGAAGCCACCCAAAAAGAGTCTGGATCCAAAGATGGTCTGCCAGAAGAGCCAGAGGATGGACTGTACAACAAGCTGATGGTGGAGCTCAGGAACGAAGACACTCGGGCGTTCCAGAACTTCATGAGGATGCCTCCAGCCATGTTTGATGAAGTTGTGCAGCGCCTGACACCCAGGTTGACCAAGGCAAACACCAGCTTCCGGCCCAGCCTGAACCTGGGCTCAAGGTGGCACTCACTCTGCACCACCTGCCTCAGGACCACCTACAGGAGCATGCATCGGCTGGGGGGTCCATCCAACACTATCAGCATTGTGGTCAGAGGAGTGGTGCAGGCCATCATCGAAGAATACAAGGAGGAGCTCCTCCAGTGTCCCTCCACTGAAGAAGGATGGAAGAAAGTTGCAGAGCAGTGGTATCAGAAGTGGAACTTACCACACACCGTTGGAGCCATAGATGGCAAGCACGTGGCCTGCAAATCTCCAACCAACTCAGGCTCCACTTATTTCAACTACAAGGGCTTCTTCAGCATCATCCTCTTCGCCATGGTCGATGCTGACTACAAGTTCATGTACATCGATGCTTCAGGCAGCGGCTCATCTTCAGATGGCCAGGTATACAACGCCAGTCACCTCAAGGAGGAGCTGGAACACAACCTCATCATGGGCTTCCCAGATCCAGACCCCCTGCCCAATGACACGCAAGATGCTGCCCTACTTCATCGTGGGGGATGAACGCCTTCTCCCTCACAACCTACCTCATGAAGCCCATACAGATAGCGACTCCTCCCCCGTGAAGAGAGGATCTTCAACTACAGCTGTCAAGGGCAAGGCAGGTGGTGGGAACGCCTTGCATCCTGGCCAACAGGTTCCAGGTACTTCTTCACCACCATGCAGCATTGCCCAGAGACCGTGAGGAGGATCATGGAAGTTTGCTGCATCCTTGCACAATCTCATGTGCACCCGCTACCCAGTCTTGCAGAACAGGCTTGTGGACCTCCAGCAAGGCAATGGGGACATGGAGCCTGGGGAATGGAGGCAAAGGCGAAACCTGATCGACACTGAAGATGTGCAAGGCCCCAACAGAGCCTCACGTGAAGCGAAGAAGCAGCGCAAACTCCTGAGACAATGGTTGCAACTCCCCAGCTGGAGCAGTGGAGTGGCAAGACAGGATGTAGATGCTTGATGGATGCTTCCTTCAGCCTGTCTCATCACACGGATGAGATTGGGCCATGTATGTTTGGTTGGCCACAATGAACAGGGCGTTTAATAAGAGTTGTGTTTATGTTGACATGTGTGGATAATTATTACATTATTATTGATAATAAGCGGCCATAGTTGTGGCACCTGGGAGTGTGGACCATACAGTCCCACTATGCTTGCACTGGAAGTTTATCTATCCCACAGCTATTACCCATCCCAAAGGTATCCCTGCCATCCCACTGCTATCCTTACCCATCCCACAAAGCATGCAAAGGCTTAAACCATTTCTAAAAGTTTCTACCAAGATTTTTATTAAAAAAAGAAACGAAGCAAGTGTATGAATCAAAAAATAGACTTTACTAAACAAGAAGCTATAAAACAAAAAATGAGTCTCTGGCACTCCTCTTGGTCGCTCAGTCTCAGGGGTGAAGGGTGCAGGTGCTGTGGAGGTGGCTGGTGCTGGAGTGCTTGTCATCAGCTCCTCCAGAAGCAGAAGCAGCAGAAGCGCCAGCCCCCAGAAGAGTGAGCCCGTGCTGCAGAAGCCCCAGCAGAACCAGAGTGAGGGCCAGGGGGCGGGATGTAGCCCTGTCCCTCTTGCAAGGGCTGGCAGCAGATGGCTGAGGCTTGCTGTGCTTCCGCATGGTTGTGGGGTTGCTGGCTGGCAGGGAGGCTGGCAGGAACCAAGGCTGGCAGGAGGCTGGCAGGCAGGCAGGCCCAAGGCTGGCAGGCAGGCAGACAGCAAGGCTGGCAGGCAGGCTGCCGGCAGGCTGGCAGGCAGGCTGGTAGGCAGGCAGGCACCAAGGCTTGCAGGAAGGTGGCACCAAGGCAGGCACCAAGGCTGGCAGGAAGGCTGGCAGGCAGGCAGGCAGCACTAAGGCTGGCAGGCAGACTTGAACCAAGGCTGGCAGGGAGGCTGGCACCAAGGCTGGCAGGGAGGCTGGCACCAAGGCTGGCAGGCAGGGCAGCAAGGCAGCCAATCCATCTGAGCAGGTCTTTCCTCTGAATGGCGACCTGCTTCCGGAGCTGCTTCCGTTATATCTGGCGGGCTGACGCAATGCATCCCCCCGCATGCGCAATTAACGCCAGCATCCGTTAGGCTTCCGCTGTGCATCCTCTTCATCCGCTGTACATCCGCTGTATCCGTTCTGCGTCGCTTTGCTGAGGCCCCCCGGAAGCCCTGCGGTTGCGCCATCCGCTCTCATCCGCTCCATCCGCTGGGCTTCCATTCCGCATCCGCTTTGCATCCGCCCTACGTCCTCCCCGCGGTCCGTGTTATCCGCTGCCGGTTAGTGCAAATTTTTTGCCCCTTTTGAGAGCGGATAACAACGGATGGAACATTTTGCTCGTCCGTTGTGTCCTTTTTGTATCCGTTGGCCAGTGTGACATGGGCTTAAGCTGTGGAGTCTCAAAGCAATGCCCACTCAACAGAATTAATCTGTAATTCAGGAATTTTCTTTCGGTTTCCTTCAGTTTCTGCAGAATTCTCTGCCTCATATGAATGAGTGTATGAGTTTATGAATGAGTCCTTTCAGTTTTGGGAGGAAAGTTTGAAGAAATTGTTTTCCAGCACCTTATTCTGAGATATTATTTTACTTCTTAATCTATAGCTGAGGAAATCATCCAGCTGGCTTTGGGTCAGTTCTCCTATCCAGCAGCTTGAACCATTACACCAAACTGTCTCTCTGCTTTATACCTTGTTACAAAAAGCTTTGAAATCTTCCTCTAATTGGAAATTTATTTCTTGAATGTTTTATTGAATATTTCATAAGAAACAAAAGTTCAAAATGTTCATAGCTTATGAAATAAACCTTAAAATTATTTGGACCTAGACTAAAGATATCAACCTCAAATCAATCATGAAGTCTTTAATTTGGTCCCCAAAATGGCTTTTCTATTTTTAATCTAACAACAATGACCAAAATTTATCAAACTTATAGGCTGTCTAACTCCCAACAGCTCCCAACATAATCATCCAAACAAAGAAATTGCAATAAAACCAACAAAGGAAAAGGGCAAGAGCAGCAGAAGGCAAAATGAGTTGTACAGAATAATTATATTAATTCTGTGAACATTACTTTTGCTCCCTTTTGCATCTGGTTTTGGTCATCACACTATAAAAAATATGTTGAGACTCTAGAAAGAGTGCAGAGAAGAGCAACCAGGATGATGAGGGGACTGGAGGCTAAAACATATGAAGAACGGTTACAGGAACTGGGCCTGGCTGGTCTCGTGAAGAGAAGGACCAGAGGAGACATGATAGCATCTTCCAATATTTGAGGGGCTGCCACAGAAAGGAGGAAGGGGTCAAGCTATATTCCAAAGCACCTGAAGGCCAGACAACGAATAATGGATGGAAACTGAACAAGGAGAAATTCAATGTGGAAATAAGGAGACATGTTCTGACAGTGAGAACAAAAGTTGCCTTTAGAAGTTGTGGGAGCTTCATCGCTGGAGACTTTCAAGAAGAGATTGGCCAACCATTTGTCAGAAATGGTGCAGGGTCTCCTGCTTGGGCAGGGGGTTGGACTAGACGACCTACAAGCCACATTTGATAATCTGTAATCCCTGTTTTATCCACATCTTTCTCCTTCCTACCTCTTTTTGAGAGCGCTGCCTTGACCTGCCAATCAGAGTACAAGTGTCACTTGAAGTCACTTATACCCTTTTGTGCTAGGATGAAATGATGAAGAGTTTTCCTTGTTTATTCTTAAGGCTGTTTGATGTTGGGGGTCAGAGATCGGAGCGTAAGAAGTGGATCCACTGTTTTGAGGATGTCACGGCAATCATTTTCTGTGTCGCGCTGAGTGGGTATGACCAGGTACTTCATGAAGATGAGACAACGGTGAGTAGTTCCCCAGCTAAAATAATCCCTGCCACAGCTCTTTGATTTCCTGTATTTTGTTCGTAGCCACCACACCATCGGGGTCCTTTCTTAAACCCAAAGGATCCAACAACATTCTTTATTTTTCATATGTCTTCCTTTGATGCAATGGAGATCCCTTATTATTTAACCATAGTTGGGTTTAAGCCACTGCAATTGGCAGGATGGTCATAGCCCAGGTAATCAGTTCATTCACTCCTTACAGTAACTCAAGAATTTATCCAGAACTCTTCTCCTCTCTCGTTGGTTGTATCTGACCAGGTATCCCTGATGAATAACAGGTTTTTTTCAAAGAAAGAAAGTGGGGTAAAACAACCCAAAAAGTTTTATTGTTTATTCTTATTCTGCTGAGAGGGAAGGGGAGGAAGACCTGAGAGACACGTTGCAGTCCTGGGTGTTGACAGAATGAAAATGAAAGAACAGAACAGGTAGAAAAGAAAACATTTGAAACAAATTAATATGAACAGATACCAGGTTGTGCCTGTTTGCGAGAGTCATCAAACTGTGTTTTTTTTCCCTTGTGCACATATATGAAAAGTCAACACCAGGTTCCTAAATTCTAGTGTGAATTGAAAAGCATAGAAATGGACATATGTTGAAGAGATTGTCAATGGATAATCATTTATTAATTAACATTTCTAGGGGACACTACCCCCAATGACTCAGAATTATACATACAGAGATACACAGGCAAACCAGTATTAAAAAGGACACAACAATACGCAACGGTGTGCATTATAATGGGAGGAAAATGTGGAGACATCTAACCAGAGGTGGGATTCAAAAATCCAAGCAACCGGTTCTCTGTCCAGTCGCTGGATGGGTATGGCCATGGTGGGTGTGGCCTACTGGAACTTCCAGGAGAGCCATTTTTCACCTTCCTCAGAGTCCAGACCTCTGGGAGGGTGAAAATAGCCTCCCCCAGAGTCCGGAGGCCCTTTGGAAGCTGGAAACAGGCCCATTTCTGGACTTCTGGAACTTCCAAGAGGGCTGATTTTCACCCTTCCAGAGCTTCAGCGCTGACCCTACACTTACCTGCATCCAAAATGGGCTTTATGGGGACTCCTGGGAGCGGCAAGGTGAGGTAGGCAGGACCATCCAGTCAGTTCAACGACCGGTTCAGTGAACCACATGTAAATTTAACACCCGGTTTGCCCAAACTGGCTGAATCCCACCCCTGCATCAAACATCCCAGTTTTCTCTCCCACCGCCACCTTGATAATTAGTTCCAGGAACTCGTTTTGATCTTTCCACCAATTACAGTATGAGGACATATTCCTGCATACTTTCCATAGATGGTGCTCTTTGTAAGGCATGCAGAGAGGGAGGAGTGCATTAAAAAACAGAATAGTCAGACAAATATTTAGTAAGATTTCACCCAAAGTTAACTTTCTATGAAGAGTTGGGCTTCAAAACTATTCTTATCCACACCCCAAAAGAAGCAAAGGGAGTCTTTAAAGGTAGTCCTCGATTTACAACAGTTTAGTGACCATTTAAAGTTACAGCAGCACTGAAAAATGTGACTTATGACCGGTTTTCACATTTATGACCATTGTGGCATCCCCATAATCATGTGACCAAAATCCAGAGGCTTGGCAACTGGCTGATATTTATGATGGTCACTGCGTCCTGGGTCATGTGATCCCTGTCAGGATTCTGGCAGTTACTCCAATTAAATCATAAGCCTCGAGCCACACTCACAAAACCTAAAAAGGATTTATTAGAAATTAACATTCTACGTCTGGCATTTACCAGGGCACAGCCAACTCTGAGATATGTAATTCACTGTCACCCTTGATCCTGCTCCCCCCCCACCCCTCTGGGTGTATCATCCAACGAAACACGTCCATAGCCAAGAGTCGTCAATCATGCTCTCCAATTACATTTTTGAACGGCAGAAGCTTCAGTCATCTAATCAGTCTCTGAAGAAAATATGAATGGAATGTACTTTCGATTTCACACTGCTGCCTGCTCTTTGAAACTCCCCCCCTTCTTTCTGTTGTCAACTATAAAAGGTGTATCCAAATTGTTTTATGAGTTGACAATCCCCTTTTGCGACCTTAGGTCAGGCAAAGTCAGCCAGGAAGCTAGATTCACTAAACAGTGTGTTACTAACTTAACAATTGCAGTGGTTCACTTAACTGTGGCTAGAAAGGTTGTAAAATGGGGCAAAGCTCACTTAGCAAATGTCTCACTTAACAATACAAATTTTGGGCTCAATTGAAGTCATAAATCGAAGACTATCTGTATTTATTTACTAATAAATATTCTTATTGGAGCTTCCGAGATATCTCCCTCACTCCCTCTTGATTCAAACACTAACAGCCAGCAAGACTGTCCCCAAGGTGCTTTTTCAAGAGGCAGCTGGCCTTCCTTTGTTTTTCCTTGAAGACGTTTTGCTTCTCATCCAAGAAGCTTCTTACAGTTCTGACTGAATGGTGGAAAATGGAAGAACTGAAGAAGCTCCTTGATTGAGAAGTGAAAGATCTTCAAGGAAAAACAAATTCCAGTTGCCTTTGGAAAAGCAACTTTGAGTCAGCCATGATCCACTCTCAGTCTACGGATGACTGAGAATCTCCATACATAGCCAGCAAGAATGGGATTTTACAGGGACGGGCAGGAGTAGGAATGTAAAGAATCATACAGAAGACATATAAGAGTAAGGAATCCTTTGCTTTATGCTAGATCTGAGATTTCAGGCATAGCAATTTGTCCAGCAAAATTATCACATGAGGTTTCAAATCTGGCAACCTGTTTCCCAAAATAAAAGAACGCTATTTCTCCCAAATAGAGCAGAACCCTATGTAATATTAAGGGAAATATGTTGAACAATGATTTTTCTCTCCTTAATGAATTGAGTGGAGGGCAAGGGGCATAAAACAGGAAAGGGAGAGAACGACAGATGGAGAATGTTATTACCTGAACCCCTTGTTATTTTATGTATTCGATTTATTAAAAAAATACTTATTTAATCCCCATGAAATGCAATATTTGAAGCAAGGTGATTGGGTCATGAAACCTTTGTCTGGAAATACTCAAATTTTGCCGAGAGAGAAGGCAGTATTTTTATAATAACTGGTTCATATCAGAAGTTGCAAATCTAAAATTATTCAAGTTATGGATTACTGTATGTTGTAATAAAATTTGGGTTGGGGCAGAGAAAATCCGAATATTTGCTTAGCTTTTTCGTTGCTTTTTCTTTCTCAGTCACAATTCCTAAGCATTTACAGTACTTAAACTTCCAACTCATTGCTTGTTTTGTACTTTTAATATTCCTTTTAATATTCCTCTAAATTATACAATTTACCAATGCCTTTTAACTATACACTCAAGAAAAGTGCATATTGGCAAGTCCAAAATTTTCCAGGTGATGTATCTTCCAGAACTATTGGAATAGCATGGCACGTCCTCAACACATAGATCCTTCTTTCATGTACATAAAAATGTTGTTATCTTGATTCATCCTGGCATGAGATTTAAGAAGTTTTGGGACATTTCTAGAAGTTTCAAATGATAAAAATCAGACTGAAACTCGAAAACAAACAGCAAGTTGGACAGGGAAGGGAAAAGTTATTAAATAACTTTGTGATTCTTCTTTCAACCTGTGCTTCCTCGTACCATAAATCTCTACCCCGTGACTCTAGGTTTTGACATTGCAAGTGGAAACAAATATTTACCTGGAAAGTTAATTTTGGATGTTCCTTGAACTGGGTCGGTTTAAAAAGTCAACTGCCCCCTTTGCTTATCACTGAAGGGGTTTTAAGATTCAGCTGCCTGTTTCTAAGCTGGGAAAGTGGACAGAATTGATGGGTGAAGCTTGTTCTTTAATTTAGAGTCTTTGGATCTTAGAATTAAATGGATTAGATCAAGAAACTGGTAACCAGCTTTATAGATGTTTGCGGCAGAGAAAAAAAATTACCCGGTGCTCAGCTGGGGAAAATATTAAGCTGCGCTCCTCTGAAGTTGTTTTGAACCATTGTATTGTACCAGTTGCTTGTACGGCCTTCTGCAGAACATATTGTTTCCATACTGTTATCTGTTTTCCTCTTTCAGCTACTAAAGGATAGGTGCTTAACTTGATTATTGAAATAACTTTCTTTCTGGAGGTGCACAATGCATTGGACCCAGTTACTCAACCTGGGCAGATCATGGATGATCCACTTCATGAAACCTTTAAAACATAACTCAATGAATCAACAAAGGAATGGGGGTTCCTTTTACAGAGTTACACCATTTTATACCTGTGCAAACACCAGAGATTCATCTAATTCCACCTTGATGTTGTGTAAAAAGACATGGAAAACGTAGCTATGCTCTCAAGCTTTGGAGCAGAGTGGTGATTGAGCTCCTGTGAAATGGGTTTTATAAGTCTTTCTAAGTACTTATAATATGCTTCTTTTTAAATTTTCCTATATTTTTTATCTAAATTGAAAGATGAATGAATGAATGAATAAATGAATGAATGATTAACCCAATATGCTGATCCATCAAAAAAATTAACCAAACGGAAAAATAAGCAAGCATAGTGTACTGTGCAAATAAAACTGTAGTGTTTTAACTGGCCTGGTTAGGGATGTTGTCTGAACTGTCTCTACGCTGTAATATTTTAAAGCAAAACAGTAATCTGGGAAAAATGACTTTCATGCAATAGTTAGGAAATTGGCTCCATCAATGCAAGAGTAGAATGAAAAGAAGAATCTCAGAAGAGTTGTTTAATTTCTTCTCCAGAAGTATATAGTTCTCCCTTATTTCACTTCTGAAATAAAGAAGTAAAAAGGGAACAGATGTGTTTCTTTTATAGCAGGTTTCTTTGGGTGCCATTCTGGGGTTTGCATAAGATCGAAAAAAGCTGATTAAACTTACTTTTGTTGGTTAAAAAATAATCTTGCTGTACTTTGGGGAGAGAGTATATGTGCAAAGGAGCGATTGCTTGCAATTATTTTGCTGTTAGTTTTGCAATTTTAATAAGAAAATGGAGGAGAATGGTATGAAGAGATGAAGATATTTCTTGTTTGATAAGGTTGAGTCTTCTGAAAATTGGTCCTTCGGATTTCAAAACATTAGTCTCCCTGCATGGGGTCAGAGACACATAGCATTTTCATTTTGGTGACAGTTTTATTTATGGGATCATAAATACAAGTGAGCTGAATCTGATCACTTCTTGATTCTTGGATGGAACGCAACCAGAGAATCCCAGGGCTGTAGAGTAGACTAGGAATTAAGGGGAAAAAAGTCCCATTAGCACCCTTTAACAGGGTGTCAGCCTTGGAAGCCATATTATTTGGAAGCTTCAAGGCTGCCACATTTAGTGCCTGAGAATTTGGGAGAGGGGATTTCATAGAGAGGTGAAAGATTAGACTCAACAACATTCTTAGAAAGTCAAGGACATGTTNTAGTGCCTGAGAATTTGGGAGAGGGGATTTCATAGAGAGGTGAAAGATTAGACTCAACAACATTCTTAGAAAGTCAAGGACATGTTGTCCTACACCTGGAGAGGAGGGTCTGGAAGAATGTCTCCAGTTGGGATGACACTTGATTGGGCCATGGGATTGACTGGTGGGTACAGGGAATAGATCTTTGATTTTCTTTTGGGAAGGGAAAACCCAGAACTCTCAGATTCGGCTTTTCCCAGATGTGCCAATATGACAACTGTAATAAAATGGAACTTTGAGAAAATGCTTGTCTCAGAGTGTTTTGGTTTGGAGTTGGTTTGTTGGAACACTGACACAGGGTATATTTAACAGTTATGTAGATTTGTGCTTTAGTCTGGGAAGATTCTTGTGTAGAGGTGAGCAACAATAAAGAAACCATTCTGACTAACTCCTCATGTTGTTCTCAGTTCCTTGCATCTACCCATTTTAAAATTACTGAGATTGGGAAACACTGGTCTAGCTGGATGTCTTCCAAATATATTTACAGAGGTTATATTCATTCAATTTGATGTGTCTATAAAACCATACGTTGTAGAGTAGAACACTGTGAGTTTAGAAATGGGCACCCTTTAGAATTCACAGACATCAAACAGGTGATGAGGCCAATGTGCAAATGACATAGATGGTGTGGTTTGTCTCTTGGTGTCGCGATATAGAGTTCCTGTCAACCAACTCTGTGCTCTGCCCATCTGAAAATGCCAGGCTAGTCAAAAGCAAGCAAGACGTTTAAGCTGTTTTTGTCCTATGAGAATGTTCTCCAGAAGTTAATTCTGAGTTGGACCCATGGTCTGAAAGAATTGAAATTTACTAATTAACAGAGGGTCCATTTGCCCAGACTTGGGACAGGCTAATAATGACACATTGGCCTAAATTAAGACCATCTAAAAAGAACTGTGTTTTTTTGAACTGTGGTGGTAGATGAGAGCTCATTAATTTCCCTCTGCCACACAATCTATGTGGCTATAAAAACTCAGTGGAAGAGATGAATAGCTTTGTACAGGAGTTGTTGTTTTTTAATGTTTTATCTCCCAAATCTCTTTCTGTCATTCCTCCGTTTAACTGAATATTTGGGCACATTTCTCACAACACGTCATTAATTCACATTAATCCAGTCTTCCAGTTCTCACCATTGACTCTTTTTTGGAGCAGACAATGAGTTTCCCCTGCTTTCTTTTGTAGGGGGGAAATGCCCCCATTTCTGACCTCTTCACTCCCACTTCAAGGTCCTTCACATTTTGATGAACCTCTAGGCGGGCTTCGAAGATACCACACATTCGCTGGAACTTGATTTGAAAATCCATGCTTTGATGGTTGTGTTGAAAAGTCCTGGTTGATTGTTTTTTTCACAGAGGGGAGAGGGGTTGATGTTACCTCAGGAACCTTCCACAGATCTTCCCATCACTTGAAAAGATCTCTCTTTTTATGTCTATCCTCTTTGTTTGGTTAATTGCAATTTGTACCAAGCCGCATTCAGCAGGAACTACGGCACCTGACGTAGTGCCCTCCAACAAGACCAAAACAAAGACCACCTCTCAGGTCTAATATCTGCTTTGCTTCTCGATAACCCATTATGACTCTCTGGGTTGGCTTCTACCTCCATTACGGCTGCTCCTTTCTGCTATTCCATTTCCACCTTGGGCCTCTCGCTTCCAACTCCAGCAGGCTTCTTCACCATCACTTTCCCTGGGCCGACTGATCTTATCTAACAGAACAGAGGCAAAAATAATGAGGTTTTGAGAGACCCCCTTCCAATTTGGCAGGTATGAAGCTTCTCTTGAACTGAGAAAAACCATAGAGTTGAAAGCAGCTGAAGGACAGGACACCCCCAGGCTGATTTTGCTGTGAACCATATACCCTGTATCTTGTCACTCCTTATTGACACATCAATTTTGCTAACAATCACTTATCCACGTATTGTTATTTCATGCATGCGTTCAAACTGAAATTCACATTCCTCTCATTCTTGCATTTGAATTTGTGGGCCTTGTTATTATTATTTTCCCATTATTGGAAAACTCCAAATTACAATCTCATCTAATCTTTCCGCTTGAGGCATGAACTAAACTTAATCAATCTTGAAATATTCGCATTATTCATAGGTATGGTCTTCCTAGTTCCTTGCCCTTCCTTTTCCCTTCTTTTTTTTTTTCTTTCATCCTTGGTTTCTTTTGTGCTATGATTTTGAGCAAACCCCACCTTCCAAAAAGTATCAGTTCAAGGATGTTGATATTAAACCAACCAACTAACAAATGTTAAATGAAATAACAAAAAGCCCTCAAAATCACACAGCAAGATTATTGTCCTGAAGAGCCTTCTCCCTTTTAGACTGCTTTCAACTCTGGATTAATTCAAGGGTGATATCCAGCCATCCTTGGTTAATGTCTACAGTCAAATACTGTCCCACGCAATCAATGATCCTACGGTCAACATTTTTACTGATCTGTTCTAACAAATCTGCATGATTTGCTTCTGGCTTCAATTTGCAGCCTGTAAGGGCAATAACAGTTCCTTCCTCCACTCAGCCATCAAAATGCATGTGCATGGTGATTTTATCTGAGAAGGAATCCTGTTTATTTATTTATTTTTAAATATTATTCAAAATCATAAAGCTTTATTAAAAGAAAAACAAAGCCACACATGCTTTGGTGCTGTTAACTGAAGCTCACATCTATACCAACGGCGTCTCCTTGGCTGTGTTTCATGCAACACACTTAACTGTTGTTAAGTAGACCCACTTTCTGGGTTCACACAACAAATCAAACTCTACCCCCAATCAAAAGGATTTGGTGAATTCAATAGGTGAAGCCATAAAAAGAAAAACTGGCCATAGTTAAAACTGATCAAACTGAGTTTTTTCTGTAGATGGTTCTTTAAGTGTGTTGTGCAAACCCAGTTGTCATATACATACACATATTTTTTTTCCATGTTTAAATATGGGCTGTGTTGCACCCATTGTTGTCTGCTTCCTTTTGAGTTTTTTTCTTTCTTAATTTTAGATGCTTCCCTACATGTTGAAGATGGCTTTGTAACCATCCTGGCCTGACATGCTATCTCTTTTATGTTACAGAATCGCATGCATGAATCACTGAAGCTGTTTGATAGTATCTGTAACAATAAATGGTTCACAGATACCTCCATCATCCTGTTCCTCAATAAAAAGGACATCTTTGAAGAGAAGATTAAGAAATCCCCCTTAATTATCTGCTTTCCAGAGTATACAGGTAAATAAAACACATCCTTTCATTTAAAAAAAAGACAAATAAATCTATACAGAAAGAGTATCTTGTGACTCAAAATGTTTGCCCTTTTGTTGAGGCAAACATTCCCAAACTATGGTCCACAAATAGACCAGATGTTGTATTAAAATTGTGTTTGAAAGGGCTAGGGAAACATTAAGAATATCTAAATATGGCCTTATAGTTGATTAAATCACAATCAGATAATAAACTCAGAGATAGTTTTGAAGAGGTTCAGATCAGGACAAAAAACAATGGATGGAATTAACACTCCCTCCCTCTCTCTCTCTCTCTCAGTAGTACTCAACTTACAAGACAAATTGTTAAGTGAGCTTTGCCCCATTTTACAACCTCTCTTGCTGCAGTTGTTAAGTGAATCACTGCAATTGTGAAGCTAGAAACATGGTCATTAAGTGAATCTGGCTTCCCCTTTGACTTTGCTTCTCAGAAGGTTGCAGAAGGGGATCACCTGATCCCAGGACTCTATGGCCAGCATGAATATGAATTTTGATCCATGATCAGGGGATTCTAAAACACTCACAAGCGTGAAAACTGGTCATAACGTATAAGTCACTTTCTTCCATGTCATTGTAACTTTGAATGGTCACCAAAAAAAACTGTTGTAAGTTGAGGATTACCTGTGTACAGCTTTAAGAATTCCAAGCAAACGTGCTTTGAATTCTTTTTCATTATAGGATCCAAAACTTTATGTTTTGGGAACATTTTGGATAACCATTTGTCTGAAGTGGTGTAGGGTTTCCTGCCTCGGCAGGGGGTTGGACTAGAAGACCTCCAAGGTCCCTTCCAACCAGTGGTAGGATTCAATTTTTTTTACTGCTGGTTCTGTGAGCGTGGCTTGGTGGTCGTGGCAGGGGAAGGATACTGTAAAATCTCCAGTCAGAGGTGGGATTGGCCGGTTCTCCAAACTACTCAAAATTTCTGCTANGAGGTGGGATTGGCCGGTTCTCCAAACTACTCAAAATTTCTGCTACCGGTTCTCCAGAACTGGTCAGAACCTGCTGAATCCCACCTCTGCTTCCAACTCTGCTATTCCATTCTTCTATTCTGTTCTATTCTGTTCTGTTCTGTTTGATTCGATTTCTATCCCATCCTATTCCATTCTTCTATTCTGTTTCTATTTCTATCCTATCCTATTCCATTCTTCTATCCTCTTTGATTCGATTCAGTTTGATTTCTATCCTATCCTATTCCATTCTTCTCTTCTATTCTGTTCTGTTCTATTCTATTCTATTCCTTATTCTATTCTTTTTCTATTTCTATCCTATCCTATTCCATTCTTCTATTCTATTCTATTCAGTTTCTATCCTATCCTATTCCATTCTTCTATTCTATTCCATTCTATTCTGTTTCTATTTCTATCCTATCCTATTCCATTCTTCTATTTGATTTGATTTGATTTGATTTGATTCTATTTCTATCCTATTCTATTCTATCCTATCCTATTCTATTTCTATTCTTCTATTCTGCTCTATTCGATTTGATTCGATTTCCATCCTATCCTATCCTATTCTCTTCTAGATATTCTCTTCTATTCTATTCCACTCTTTTGAGGAAATTCAAACCTTGCTTCTCCAAAACCTTTCATTCTTCCTCTGGATTGGTTGGCCCATCTGTCAATGAGAGCCAACATTGACAGTCTCTCCTTGGGGAGTGGGGGGAAAAACATACTTTCTCTTGGCTATTCTTTCTCTCCTTTGCAGGACCCAGCAACTTCCCGGATGGGGTGACTTACATCCAGACACAGTACGAGAGCAAGAATAAGTCATCCAACAAAGAGATATACACTCACATCACCTGTGCCACGGACACCAACAACATCCAGTTTGTCTTTGATGCTGTAACTGATGTCATAATTGCCAATAATTTGCGTGGATGTGGACTATATTAAAAGCCCCTTTCTCCTTCCTCCTCCCCCACCCCCACCATTCTGTAGAGGAATCTCAATTCGTTGCATTATTTGATTCGATCTCCTTACTCTTTGTATGTGTCCCCAAGATGCATCAGTTTGTTTCAGATGTAAGGATTGGTGTTTTATGGTGTTTTATGGTGGGGAAAAGGGAAATTGCTGTCTGTGCCTCCATTCACAGAGTGTTTTGTTTTGTTTTTTTCACCGCATACACATGAAGGGATAAAGAGTGAATAATTGGCTCTGGAAAAACGCTGAAGGAAATTTCATAAAAATTGCCCAAATCTTGTTCAAACTTTCAACTCTCGCTTCCATTTTCCCACCTCTGTTCCTCTGCCTTTAAATGCTCTGATTTCTTTTTTCTCAAAAAGCGTAAGACCATATAAAATAGATATGTTATTAATACTTTGGCTTTTTCCTCCATTGTTTCTCCCTTTCTCTCCTCCTCTCCAGTCTTTTCCCTCCCACCCAACCTGGACTTTTTTGCCTTCAAATTTTACTGTTTTTCCATTCTGAAATACATCTGAAACATCAGAATGATGAATTTCCAGAGCAAGAATTCTACGTATTCATTTTGCCCTTGGGGCAAACATGCACAGTTCACACATTCCAGGAATAGACTATCAGTGGCCAGTTCTTAAATCTGATAAAAGAGCAGTCTGCTCGGTTTCAGCTCCCAGGATCACAGTTTTCCTCATCTTTTTGAAAACATCCAGGGATGGAACTCCCACAACTTATGGCCACCCATCTTATAGCACACAACTCTGGGTAGCTAACAATGAATGAAGGGTTCACAAAGAAGATGGTGTGTTAAGCAAAGGTTTCATTTTTCATGGAAAGAAATAGGAAGGACATTAAGGGACCATGTATTTTGATGGGCACACCAAAGGTCCCATCACAGGAGCCGTTTAAATTTGAAGCCAGCTTTGCGTACGTTCTTCCTTTAGAAATGTAAGGAGCAATGCCAATCAAACAGGAAGTAGAGTAGAGAAAAGGAAGTAAGGAGAGCCAGTTTGGTCTTGGGGTGAAGGCACCAGGCTAGAAAGCAGGAGATTGTGAGTTCTAGTCTTGCCTTAGCCATGAAAGCCAATTGGGTGACTTTGGACCAATTGCTAGGAGACGGTGATTCTAGTCCCCCTTAGATATCAAAGCTGATTGGGTTATGCTGGACCAGTCTCTCTCAGCTCAACATACCTTCACAGGGTGGTTGTGCTGGCCAAAGAAGAAGGAGGAAGTTATGTGGGATATGTTTGTCACTTTGCATTAAAATAATATAGGCAGAATGCAAACAAATAAATAAATAGAATGGTTCATCACCATATCCAGCAGAATTATGGTCCAAGGCAGTGTTCCTGGCTCATAGGTAGATTTATCAGATATCATGATGGTCAGAGTGAAGAAGGGACAATGGAGGTTGGAATCTGGTTTGAGATGACAAGAGTGTCAAAAAGTGCCATGAGAACGGGGAAGAGGGCAATCGGCCACAGGAAATATAGGAGTAAATAGATGAAAGAAAAAGCAAGCAAGACAGATAATGAAGCTAAGAGTTACACAGAAGACTCTTCAGTTTGAACAAAGGCAGAAAGAAAGTCCAAGGAAGTTGATTTTGGAATGGGGAAAGTAGCAAAAGGCATATTTCAAAGGCCAGGAGGAAATGGTTGCAAAACCAACTGGGGAAAGTCTTGAATTAGGTTCTCCAGAGGTTGTGGGTGCTTTAAACACTGGAGGTGTTTAAAGAAGAGACTGGACAAATCATTTGTCTAAACTGGTCTCGGGTTTTCTGCCTGAGCAGAAGGTTGGACTAGAAGGCTCCAAGGTCCCTTCCAATTCTGCTATTCTGTTAATCTATTAGGTGGTTATGACTTTTTGGCCAGGTAGTAAGACTTTCTTGAAACCATAGAAGAATGCTAGATGTGTGTGCATCTATGGAAGGCAAGTGGATTAACTGAATCAGAAATATCAGGTAGAAAAACAAAGATCTTCTTATTGGATGCTTTCTATATTTACTGGGCTCCATTTCTCCATAATCCACCCTCCTGATGGTTAGTTGTGCTAACTGGGGATTATGGGAGAGATGTTCAAGAGATACGTTGAAGGCATCAGATGGCCATTGCAGATTAGAGACACAAGATAATATAAAGTTGTTTCAGCTAATGGAATTTAGGGGAATGGATGAGAGCAGAAATGATGAAGTGATAAGAGATATGAGCCTGCCCTTAGGAATCTGTTGTGCATCTTCTACAAAGTTTGGAACTAGTTTATTAATTATTAGATTAGAAGTGTTAATTTTTTTTAAAAAAAAAAGAGTGACTGATAATTGAGTCTTCAACAAAGTGCCGCTAAAAATGTTACAGGTAATCCTTGATTTACAACCTTACAACCACAATTGAGCTCAAAATTATTCTTGCTAAGCAAGATAGTTAAGTGAGTTTTGCCCCATTTTAAGACCTTTTTTGCCTCAGTTGTTAAAGGAAACACTGTTGTTAAGCTAGTAATATGGTTGTTAAGTGAAGCTGGCCTTCCCATTGACTTGGCTTGTCAAGAAGGTCACAAAATGGGATGATATGAGCTTGGGACACATCAACGGTCATAAATATGAATCAGTTGCCAGGCATCCGAAATTTGATCCTATGATCATGGGCATGCTGCAGGTCATAACTGTGAAAAACGGTCATAAGTCCCCTTTTTCAGTGTCATTGTAACCTCAAGCAGTCACTAAATGAATTGTTGTAACTTGAGGACTGCCTGTACTCAAATGAACAACGTGGACTTTCTTTTGGAAGCTCTTGGGAGTAAAATGCAGGTTGGAAATGATGACCAGGAAGAAATAATAAAAAGAAAGAAGGGTGTTCAGAAAGAAAAAATAAATAAATAAGACAAGATGGGGACCTAAGTAGAGGAAAGAAGAAGGTACCACATTAAAAAATGGCAAAAAATAGAGTTGAGCTAGAGGAGAATTAAATTTAAATGCTGTATTGTTGGAAACCTTAGTCTAAAACTAAGTCTGAAATTCACAATTGGATTATCAACTTCTACTTTTCTTCAATTTATTCAACTCAAGGGTTGAGCCAGGAATTTGATAGCTGGTTGTTCTGGCATCGGGTGAGAAGGGGCGTTCTGTTTTTATTCTGTTTTTATGAACCACTATGGGAGATAGGCAGCCATATAAATCCTTTAAATACATAAATAAATAGAAATATAATAAAAACTTGGTTGGGAACTTGAAATTACTGCAATTGTAGATGCTTGATAGAAGAACGTGAACAATGGACTCTTTGTGTTATTGGAAAATGTATCTGGGTATCTGAGGCTTAACTATTGAAGAGTAATGCTGAATGTATGAGTTTCATTTTTGCTTTTTATCTTTGTTGCCTAATTTAAACCAAAATATACCATGGACTAAATGTTAGTGTAAGCCGACTGTCATATTTTCATAGGTGGAAGCTGAATAGAGAGCATTGCCTAACTAGTGGTGCAGGCAGGTAATATTTTGAGAGTGTTCCTATCAAATATTTTCAGAGCTGTGTTTGTGCTTTGAAGCAAATTCACATCTTATTTTTCCCTGAATAAGGCCTAAATTAAAAGGTTTGGCATTTGATTGTATCTCTAGGGCAGAGTTTTCAACCTCAGACACTTTTAAGGTGCGTGGACTCCCAAAATTCCCCAGCCAACATGAAGTCCATACGTCTTAAAATAGCTGAGATTACACTTATCTTGTTCTGAAGGATAGCTGGTCTTGTGGTTTTCCTGGAACATCTTTGCAATAATTTTAGGTTTTTTTTAAAAAAAAATATTTCTCATAAAATGTGAGAAACACAGATTTGGTACCTTCCAAATGTATGAAATGATGTGATGGTTGACCACTCTGCTTGGGAATTTGGGAAGGTTCAGTCTTGGCATTTTGGAAGGGCACCTAACCTATCTGCATAATTCATGCAGAGATGTCTAACCATTGCTGAAAAAATGCACTAGATTGCTACAACACAGTCTCTTTCCGTCCTTAGATATTTGCATATACTCAGTTTTAAGTTAATCGCTTTGAGGAACTAAAAAGTAGTAAAATTCGACTTATCTTGCCCAGGCACATTGGCTGAGAATCCTAAATCAATGCAGATGCCTTGGTGGAAATCCCAAATTCAAGACTTGCATAGAAATTTTAGCAGTGTTTCCCAATCTTAAAGCATTTCTTTATCTCTAGCTTTTCAAATCTTAATATAGCCTCCTGTAGCAGGGCATGTTCTAGAACAGGTAGAATTCCCCATGACCCTGGAGGGAGCTACATTATTGTCTTAATAGCAAAGCAACTCAACAGAACATTATCTTTTTTGCCACAAAAAGAGAGAGGGTAATTAACCTGCAAATAGAGACATGCTCCTGCTAAACCTAGCAATATTCTTAATTCATCCTTGCAAATTGTCCTCTGCAGGGATGAGTAGCCACAACAAACATGACACACTGTGTTATTTCTTTTCCTTTAACTTTTGCAAGCGAGCAAGATAGTCCTACTGTATTTATCAGTGAATCAGTACTGGCTGACAAAGGGCTTCTTCCAAGGAGTCAGACTCACAAAGAAATAGTTGGCTTCTTCAGCACGAGTGCCTTCTGCAAATGTGAATTAAGCCATGATTATTCATATGAGAAGCGTGTATATTGCATGCATGAAGTCTGCTATAATTCTGCTTTCCAGTAATGCAGTAAGAAGAAAGATCAATGTTGCAATGTATAAACCACACAACCTGAAGAGGTTGCTGACTGATGGATGATTAGTTGTGTGCTTGTTAAGTTGGTTTTGATTTTTGGCAACCACATAGTTATATTTTTGTTTTTCCAGGATACTCTGTCCCCAATCTGGTGTGTCCAAACTTCCAATGATGCATCTACGTTATGGCTATTGTTTTATTTTGTATAGCATACCCAATTATTTGTGTGGCTGGCCTGCCTAATTGATATTCTATTTGCTACAGGTGGAAAAGGGCAGGATGCAGAAATGTTCTCCTCATTTCTGAAAAATCTTAGTATACTGATAAGTCACTATTTCTAGATTTTTTTTTCCAAACTCTGTCCACAATGTGAAGAGTCAGAAACTTGCAGCGCCCCTCCCTCCCCCTTTTTTTTAACGTGATCAGAATTTAACTTTTTTTTGGACTCAAGCAGAATTCAGAAACTCTGCTCTACAATTCTCCCGCTCTCCTTCCAATATGAACTATAGTTCCCCCAATACCTAACACACTTATTTGCTGAAAACCAGCACTGTCAGAAACACTGAATGCTTACGAAACTGAAGTCTATAACAAATAAATTCCGTGAGGTTGGTTGGAAAGGTGTGATGCAGAAGTCAAGGAGATGTGGGCCACTAAAATCCAGATGCGCCCAACTTTTACATCTAGGGGTTTAGGTTAGGGTCCCACTGTCAATATTTATTATTACAGGTAGTCCTCAACTTGCAACAGTTCATTTAGTGACCGTTTGAAGTTACAAGGGCACTGAAAAATGTGACTTCTGACCAGTGGTGGGATTCAAATTGTTTTACCACTGGGTCAGTGGGCATGGCTTGGTGGCCATGCTTTACCTAATTCCCGCGCATAGCTTTCGCCACACCAGCTGAGGCCTGCAGCTGAGACAAAAAAGAAGAGAAAAGTGCAGGGGCAGGTAGGAGGGCCCATCCTGCGCTTTTCTCTTCTTTTTCCTCTCAGCTGATTATGGGAGGCTTTTCTTATTATCAGTTTGAGCAAACTGGTCCAAACCGGTAGTATAACACCACTGCTTCCAATCATTTTTTCACACTTACGACCCCATGGGGTCGTATCCCCATGGTCATGTGATCAAAATTTAGACCAGGGATCTTCAAACTTGACAGCTTCAAGACTTGTGGAATTCAACTCCCAGAATCCTTCCTCTGAGNCTCTCTCTCTCTCTCTCTCTCTCTCTCTCTCTCTCTCTCTCTCTCTCTCTCTCTCTCTCTCTCTCTCTCTCTCTCTCTTCTACCTCTCTTTCTCTCTCTATCTATGCCAGGGCTCTTCAAACTCAACAGCTTTAAAACTTGTGGACTTCAACTCCCAGAATTGCATCTCCAGTCATGTTAGCTCAGGAATTCTGGAAGTTGAAGTCCACAAGTCTTAAACTTGTCACGTTTGAAGACCCCTGGTTTAGACCCTCGGCAATAGACTCATATTTATAAAAGTTGCATTGTCCTGGGGTCATGTGATCCCCTTTTGCAAACTTCTGGCAAGCAAAATGAAGGAGGAAGCCAGATCCCGTGGCCAGAAAGATCACAAAATAGGTAAAATTCACTTAACAAATGTCTGACTTAACAACAGAAATTTGGGCTCAGTTGTGGCCCGTAAGTCAAGGACTACCTGTACTGAAATCTATGCCAAAATATAATGAAGGTAAATGCTTTTCCTGGATTTAACTTTGTGAATATGCACAAACGTGTTGGCCATAAAGAATGTGAAAAAGCTATTGTGGAAATGCAACATTTATACCCTTAAGAATACCTGTTTGACTTCTGCAGCCAAACAATTTTAAATTCTGATGGTTAGGTGTGGTGTGATCTTTAAAATGTGGTTTTAGGTGAGGTTGTGAGATTTTGATAGCTAACATGGCAAGGTGAGCTACAGTGTAGCAGGGACTGATTATGTGAACATCTTATATTGCCTTCAGTGCCCCCAAAGGTCTTATTCACTCTGATGGTGTTTGAAGATCATAAGCAGAGAATTGTTCATGATGCAAAGGACGTTTGTGCTGTGTGACATCAGCAGCACAAACAACTCGACTCAACTGATGTGAATTGCCTACTGACATTGTTGGTAGGATGATGTCATTGTGCCGCGTGTCATCGTGGTAACACGGTGGCTTGTAACAAATACCTATGACACCAAACAGAGCCTCAAAGCAGTAAATTGCTGGGTTTTTATTATTTCTGCGCTGCAGAGAAGGGCTGACTATAAGACATTTTGTGTTAATGGTTAAAAGCTTTCGAGGTAATACAATGCTCATGGTGGATAAAGTATCCAGCAATCCTATTTAATAACGATGGTCAAAATGGGGAGAAGTTTTGCAAAATCTTTTGGACATTTCAAGAGAGATCTTACTCTCTGTGTCTGCATAACATGTTGTAGCCCCTTGTAAAGTGGTGTGTATGTGTGTGTGTGTGTGATGTAAAACAACTGATTTTGGGCCTCTTCGTACCTTAGGGATCTGTTTTCAATTTTTCTTCGGCACAAAGATATGAGTGATACTATAAAGAAAGGCTGCCTTAACCCATCACAGTAAGTTGTAATGTAACTTCTTTCCTTATAGTCTAGATTCCACCCATGTAGTCCATAAACCTTAGTTTATAGGTTTGTGTGGTGTGTGAAACCAGGAAGTTGTGATTTGTGGGTTTTTTTTTCTTCTTTAAACGACCCTGTAATCCAGTGGCTCCCAATCTTTTGAGCATCAGGGACTGGTTCCATGGAGAGTGGTTTTTCTGTGGTCCAGAGGGGCTGTGGTTTCACATGTTGCCTGCATCCCACAGCTTGTTTGCAAAGCCCAGTTTCTGGCATGCCACAGACTGGTGCCAGTGCCCAGACTGGGGGCGTTGGGGACTGTAATCCCTTGCATTTCCTAGTTTGGAACACGGTCCAGGGAGCTTTGCTATTTTACTGCATTAAACCTACTTTGGGGTTATGCTATAGCAGCAGGAAAACCAAGGGGGGCACATGGCACGAGCAGCATCATGCTGCCATACCACAACCTCCTCCAACCCTTTTCTGCATGCAACAAGGTGCATCAGCCCAACACTGCTTTTTGTCATTTTATTGAAAAACATTTGAATTAGCAGAACCCCTATGTTACAATTTTATTCTGTTTTCCACCTCAAAACGGCAGAAAAATCTCGATCCTGGTTTTTGGCAGCATTTTGCCAACTGTTCTGACCCAGCTTCCCAAACATGACAAACCCCCTGATGTGAACTCAAAAGATTCCTTTGTTAGGAATGCCGGCAGCCCCAGCAAAGTTTCTGTCACAGGCTAACAAGTCTGGCCAGCCAGAAGATGAATAGTTGTCTGCCACATCTATTTATCTCTATCCCCTGTCTTTTATCCCAAGAGCTAGGATGGGGCCTCGCTAGCAGTGGTGGATCTTCCGTCCCAAGGTCTGGCTCATAGATTTCCATTGTTCTCCTCTCCTCTGACTTCTGTGCATCTGTGTGTCAGGTACTGGACCAGCTATTCCTCCTCTTTCTCATCAGCCTGGGAGCTGTTGACTTTCCATCTGAGGGCTGACGGATGGCCTAGGCTCTACCTCTGTCTCTCTTTTTGACAGCTCCATTCCTCTTCCCCCTCTGAGCTCCCAGGTTGCCTCTGACTCCAATGTCACTCCTCCTCCTTTTATTTGGCTGCTGGAGTGGCCAGTGACCAATAGGCCACAACACCAGTATTGAATAAGTCAATTGGGTTCCAATGTTGGCCATCCCAAATTGTTGGATCAGGGATGTAGAGATATACCCTGGAAATTGTTTTATCAGGCTTATCACTAGGTTTCTCAACAGGTGGGAGCATCCGACCAACCTTTTCTGAGCTCTGAAGCTCTATGGGATTGGGCCAGTTGGGCTTTTGATGGGAGACATTCAGAGAATCTCAGGGCTACAAGTTAGAAAAGGAAGTAAAAAGGATGCAGGTAGAAATCAATGGCAAAAGTATGTGTATTATGATGGTGGCTATCCTCTACTGCCCAGAGTTCTCTGGAAATGGAGTGTGTTATGAGCATCATTGATAAATAAATAAAATATATGACTGCCAAGGAAACGACATGGACGTGTCCATGACTTTCCAGGGAGTTGAGCTCAACACAAAGGTATCTTTACCTCTGCATGTATTTAATGATTTTCCTTTTCTGTCTCAATAAAAAAGTAATAATGGGTCTGGAGCCAATCTGGAGAGTCCCATGCAACCCTGTAGTATATTATCCAGTCTTCTTGATATTTCCTTTTTTTTTTTTTTTCTAACATGCCTCTTTTTTGTTTCTTTTTCCCTGCTGGCTGCTTAAAATGCTTTACAGAGATAAGAGTTTTGAAGGAGACAAAAGTTTGTTGAACCTCTCCTTTATGTTTGCAAATTAGCTACAGAATCTTTTTATGATTTTTTTTTTCATGTTTGCATGTTTGATCGGCCGCAACGGTATTAATGATCATTTTGTATGATGTGTGAATGTGCCTCAGTCCAATCAGAGAGTTCTTTTGATCCTTATTGTAATAATTTATTGGCTGTCATGTATTTATTAGTTACCAAATCTTAATAAAGTGCCAGCTCTTTTCTAGTGTCCGAGACACTTTGTTGGATTTTCCTCTACAAAGACAGGGCGGTGTGATGGCTCACAGTTAAGATGCTGGGCTTGTCAGCTGGAAAACCAACAGCCAGGTTTGAGACCCAAGTGCGATGGGGTGACCTCCCGTCCTCCCCTCAGTTCCTGCCAACCTAGCAGTTTGAAAACCTGCAAATGCGAGTAAATAAATAGCTACCACTTCGGAAGGAAGAAAAAAAAGAAAGAAAGGTGTAAGAGAAGATAAAAATGATAAGAAAGCAGTGACTTCTGACTTTTTTCAGTTCCTCAACTAGGTGTAGCATCTTCCTTAATCTCACCAACTCTATCATGTGAGGTGAATTTTCTAGATGACTTAAAAGAGAAAGAAAACTAGGAAGAAAGCATTGGGACTTTCAAAAAGTGGCCATGCCCTCATGCTTTTTTAAAAATTTGTATTGTGTGCTCAAGGTGATATAAAAAAGAGACACCAGCATGAAGATGGGGACAAAACCCAGGTCCTTCATGGAAATGAAATTAACCTCTAATTTTCTTACTTCTTCTTCAGCTTAAATGACAATTCATCCATCAGGGTTCTCTAACTTTTGTTTTCACTGCTGGCTTGGCAATTGTTCTTTTAAGCTTAACTTAGTTTCTCTCTCTCTCTCTCTCTCCAATTCCTCTTTTTTCTCCTCTTCTGCCACCTCCTTTCTTCTTTCCAATGTAGAACCGCATGCACGAGTCTTTAATGCTCTTCGACTCCATCTGTAACAACAAATTCTTCATTGATACCTCCATCATTCTCTTCCTCAACAAGAAAGACCTGTTTGGTGAGAAGATCAAAAAATCGCCTCTGACCATCTGCTTCCCTGAATACACAGGTAAGGAGGGCTCTGTGTAGGATTCTTAGATGGGTGTTTTTCAACCTGGACAACTTTAAGAAAAATGGATTTTGACTCCCAGAATTTTGCAGCCAGCTGTGGGAATTCTGGGAGTCGAAGTCCACGTATCTTAAAGTTAGTGAGGCTGAAAAATAGACCTCTAGATTGCAGGGTTAAACAATCCAAGCATCCCCGTGGGAGGGGGACTGACAAGTCGGGCACTGGGATGTCATCACACCAATGACATAACAAAGCCATCATTGTGACTTGTACTGGACACCTGGGAACATTGGACTCACAGATCAATCAGAGTCTCTTGAAACAGTAGAGAGCATGAAGATTCTGGCCTCTTGCACCATGGTGACACAGTGGTTACAATGCAGTATTGCAGGCTAATTCTGCCGACTGTTCGCAGTTCGATCCTGATGAGCTCAAGGTTGACTCAGTCTTCCATCCTTCTGAGGTCAGTAAAAGTTGGGGGTAGTATGATTGTTGGGGGTAGTATGCTGGCATTGTAAACTACCCAGAGAGTGCTATAAAGCACTATGAAGTGGTATATAAGTCTTAAGTGCTCTTGCTATTGCTCTTAATTCAGCCCTGCTCCCAAGACATTTCTTGTGGTCTTCTAAAATTGTGCAACACAACCTTCATCCCTTTTGAATAGCAATAGCGCTTAAACTTATATACCGCTTTACAGTGCTTTACAGCCCTCTCTAAGCTGGTTACAGAGTCAGCCTTTGGCCCTCAGCAATCTGGGTCCTTGTTTTACCCACCTTGGAAGGACAGAAGGCTGAGTCAACCTTGAGCCTGGTGAGACCTGAACTGCCAAATTGCAGGCAACCTGCAGTCAGCAGAAGTAGCCTGCAGTACTGCACTCTAACCACTGCACCACCGTGGATGTGAAAAATTGAAGTTGAATCAGTCCAGTTCAACTGTACGGTTTGGTGTTTTTAAAAACAAAAAAATGGAGTCAGCTGGCATTTGCAATTCTTTGGGCTCCAATCAGAAAAAGCCTGTTTGCATAAGTGCAAATTCAGTCTCTGAATGGCAACCAAAGTGGTTTTTTTTTTAAAATCATTCTGAAGGCATCTACTTTGATTTCATTCAATAATTCCATGTTTTGATTCGGAAGGATGAATGAAGAGTAACAGGGCCTTATCTTAGCCTTAGAACAGGGTTTCTAGATCCTTACTTTTTGTTATTGTTACAATTATAATACAATATTTATTTAATTATATTACTTTACATATATACATAGCTATATATACATTTATCCTTATTTCCATTTTCCCTTGTTTGTTTAATCAGTTTCACTAGACATCTTTACTTCCTTTTTGTACAACCATTTGCACCATATATTCCAGTGGTTCTGTGGAATACGAACTTGTTCTAATATGGGCATTGTCTTATTAAACTGGACAAGGCTCCAGAATTTTAAAATATAATTTAAAATAGCCACAGGTCACTGGGATAGCCAAATCTTGAAGGATCTTTCTTTATGTTCTCAAGTGAAATTCAAAACATGAGTTTCGGCATGGATATAATCTTTTTAAAAGTTCAAGATTGGCTTTTTGAGGGCATAATCTTCTTTGCACCCAAATACACCAGAATTGAGTTCTGGTTGCTTGAAACTTCTTCCCTCCACAGTCATAATCACTAAAAAACAGTACCATTACCCAGTACAATTAAGACATTTTCAGGAGACAAGGAAAAAGGATTCCAGTCTTGTGTTAACACACTGGAGTTGGGAACTCTGCAAAGATGCAATGGGAGAACGCTTGAGTGATGCTACAAACCAAAGATGCCTTTAATTAAACTTTGTGAAGCAACAAAACCCTGGTCTTCGAGAGAACAACACACAAATTGCCATGTCGCTTCACTTTTGAGTTGACACAGCCTTCCCCACAGCTAAAAGCCCCTCTCAGGGGAGCTGTCAGAGTGAGTGACACCAGGCATTTCAATGGGGCAAATGACATCATGGCTTCACTTCAATGAATTGAATGCAGTTGGCTCCACATTGTGACTTGAATGGAATCCACATCCCAGAGGCCTGTTCAGGGAATGCATGGTTGGTATGTGCGCGTGTGTAGAGAGGGTGGATGTTCCTTGTATTATTATAGAGAATCTGTTTGCACAACCTGTCCTTGAACAAGAACCTATCCTGATGAACATGTCACTTCACATGTTTATTTCTGAAATAACACGTGAACACTATTAGGGTGTACAACACTCACCTGTGGCCTGGGAATACTAGAAAGTTCCGTTTTTCTTCTGCAGCAGACCAATCTGGTCAATCCAGAAATGGTTTGCTGGTTTTGAGGACTATCCAATTTGGGGTCAGATCATATCAAAGAATCACAAGATTACTTTCAGAAAATGACTGGATAGCCATTAAAATGGCCGGAGGATCCCGTCTGGGAAGGAAAAGGAAGCATTCTTGTGTTCCCTGGAAGAGCCCATGGATATAACAATGTGTTTTGTATGCAACTTACAGTATGGGTAGCCCTTGACTTACAACCATTTATTCAATGACTGTTCGAAGTTATAGCACTGAAAAAAGTGACTTATGACTGCTTTTCACACCTTCCAATTCTGTTATTCTATTCATCTTCTCTGCTCTGCTCTGCTCTTCTATCCTATCCTATTCTTATTATTTTCTGTTCTACCCTCCCCTACTTTAGTCTACTCTGTTCTGTTCTATTTTATTCTTTCTTATTCTGTTCTATTCTTCTGATTCTATTCTATTCTTTCTTATTCTCTTCCCTTATTTCTTACTCTATTCTTATTATTTTCTGTTCTACCCTACCCTACTTTACTCTACTCTGTTCTATTCTATTCTGTTCTTTCTCATTCTAATCTATTTTTTCTTATTCTATTTTTTCTTATTCTATTCTGTTCTTATTATTTTCTGTATCCCCATGATTATATGATCAAAATTTGACCCCTTGGCCACTGGTTCCCACTTATCACAATGGCAGTATCCTGGGATCACGGGATCCCCTTTTGTGACCTTCTGACAAGCAATGTCAATGGAGAAGCCAGATTCACTTAACAACCATGTTACTAACTTAGTAACTGCAGTGATTCACTGAACAACGGTGGCAAGAAAGGTTGCAAAATGGGGCAAAACTCCCTGAGCAACTGTCCCACTTAGCGACAGAAATGTTGGGTTCAGTTGTGGTCAGAAGTCAAGGACTACCTGCAATCCAGTTTTTCCATACTAGCTGTATACAATGTCACTGTCGATCAATATAACTGAAACTGTCAAGCTGCATTAACATATTGGCTGCTTTTAAAACACAGTTGACCAAGTTCTCCAGAACCCATCATTAGACAAGGTCTCTGTCCCCCCCTCTTTCCCTCCTTCTCCCTCCCTCTCTCTCTCCCTCCCTCCCTCTTTCTCTCTCTCTCTTTCCTCCTCCTCCCTCCCTCCCCCTCCTCCCCTCCCTCTCCTCCTCTTCCTCTCCCTCCCTATCTCTTTCCCCCTCCCTCTCTCCCTCCCTCTCCCCTCCTCTTCCCCTTCCCCTCTCTCTCTCCCGCTCCCCTCCCTCTTTCCCCCCTCCCTCCCTCTATCCCTCCCACCCTCTCCCTCCCCCTCCCTCCCTCTCTCCCCTCTTAATCTCCTGGCATCTAGTCTGATGCCTTGATCACCACACCTGGCTCTCAAACATGGGTTAGGCTTCTTCATTTGGGCACAGAAGCCACCTGCTAGCCCCTTCTTCCGAGGGATGAGAGAGAATGGCTGGCCCAGATGGCTAAGGCAGGACTAGAACTCAGGAGCGCCTGGCTTCTAGCCCCACTACACCAAAGTTGGCCGTCGAAGTCCAACCACGCCTCCTAGCAACCAACTGAAACGAATTCTCCCTTCTCCGCAGGACCCAACACGTATGAAGATGCAGCAGCCTATATCCAAGCACAATTTGAAAGCAAAAACCGTTCGCCGAACAAGGAGATTTATTGTCACATGACCTGTGCAACAGACACAGGCAACATCCAGGTCGTATTTGATGCCGTCACCGACATCATCATTGCCAACAATCTTCGAGGCTGCGGCTTATACTGACCCCTCCCTTCTTCCTCCCCCTTCTCCCTTCCTCCCATCCTGTATAGCAAGCAGCATATTTGGAAACAATCACAGCGAGAGGAAAAAATAAATAAATAATATATAATAAAATATTTGAAGAAAAAAAAAAANGAAAAAATAAATAAATAATATATAATAAAATATTTGAAGAAAAAAAAAAGGCAAAACAAAGTGCGAGTTTCACACACACACACACACACACACACATGTACAAACACACACACAACACACAACCATGAGAGTTGGTAACTGAAAAGGCATTGTGATTATACAGACAGACGCATACAGAGATGCACTTCTTAATTTCAAGTTTGCCTCAAAGGATTCCCCTATCCCTATCTCAAGAAAATAGTTCTTTCGTGTTTAAGTAACTTGACAGCAGATAATTCAGCCTCCTTTTGTTTTTCTTTCCTTCCTTCAGGAAATATAGAGGAAAATAATTAATAAGAATAACCGAGTGATTAAAACAGTTAATTTTTCTAAAGCGTCTAGCCGCATCTTTAAGAATGTATTCTTCTGCAAGTTTAAAAAGGAAACAGTTTTCTTTTAACAAAAGAATAGATAACAATAAAAAGTAGCAATGTTATTTTTTTAAGGCATTTATGCATAGGGTGCTTTAAGGAAAGGCTTTTTTTCCTCTTCCCTTAGCTCTAAAGGATTTTTAAAGATACCTTTATGTATGGAAAACTTTCTTCAAGGTACGTTACCACCAAGAGTTCCCAGTTTGTTGGTCCCATCAGCTTTGTAAAAGTTAAAAGCAAAGGAAGGCAAAGGGAAAATTGAAAGAAAAAATGTGCACGAAACAAAGATTTTCCCTTCGTCCCTCCACAAATTGAACCACACTTAACCTTACCCCACTCTTAGCTTGCTAGGAATCCTTTCCTTTTTTTCCCCCAAGCTAAAGTTGATATGTTTGGTCTTTTCTGTTTCTCCTTCCCATCCACAAGGGAGACCAAGAAAAGGGGAAAAAAATCCATCCGTGGTTTGAAAGTTGGACCTTCCACATTGGCCCCATCAAGTGAGGGGAGGACATTCAGCCTTGGATGTCAACGACAAGGGCAAATTCTTACCAAGGAGTAATACACCACCAAGTTAGTACAACGTTTACTAAAAAGAAAGGTTTCCCTGTCTGGTCATGGTGCTCATCACCATTTCTTGGCCACAGCTGCCAGCGTTGTCTAAAGATATTCCCATGGTCATGTGGCCAGCATGATATCACGGAGTGCTGTTATCTTCCCACTGAAAGGTTACTTATTTATCTACTTGCATTTGCATGCTTTCAAACTGCTAGGTGGACAGGAGCACCTAGAACCAACCTAGAACCAATAACATTTATTATTTGGCTGTAACTAGGAGAAGGGTTCCTTTTAAGTGCTTCTTTGGGGTACCTCCATCCATGCATGCAACACCAGCATTTGTGTTCAGGCCTAAGCCATCTTCTGACCTTTCTAGAGTAGACTTTCTGCTCCCCAACTCCAGCCTCAGGCTGACACAAGCATGTTTGTTTGTTTGTTTGTTTTTGCATCGCCTGCTGTGTTAGAATCATGGCTAGTTTTATGAGATGCCATGAAAGGGAGTCTTTGCTTGACTCTTTTGATGTTTGGGAGGCGAACAAGCCAACTCCAAAAGAGAAGATGAGAATAATAATCAAACATTTGCTCAACATAAGTGCTGGGGAAGAACAGAAGGATTGCTCAGGTCCTTCCTGCTGACACAGGCAAGCAACACCCAACCACACTTTCATATCTACACACAGACTTACCTACATGCCATCTTTTGCTCACTCCCTCTCTCCACACAAACACACACACACAAACACTCCAATGGGGTGAACCAATGCGAAGGAAGGCAGCTTCCCTTCCAAGATGGTTGTGATGGCCCCATCGGAACCTTGATGGTGAAAAGGGGGAATCCTTGTTTTGCTTTGGTGAATGTTTGGGAATTAGCCAAAGGAGCACCAGAGTTGCCCACCTCGTAATAGGCAGTAGAGCAAATGATCCAGAAATTGGGAATTTTGGTCTTGCCTCCCAGTCCTTCCTCCCTATCATAACAGGTGCTGTTTTTTGTCCACAGGACATGGAGAAAGGGAGGCACTATGACCAATACATTTCCCACACCTTAGGTTTGAAGCTGATAAGAGATAAGTTTAGATACACCAAGATGGCCAGGAACACCAATGGGAAATATCCAGGTTTATTTTCATAATCATAGTCATTGCAACTCCCTCCTTCCCCTTGATCCTCCATGAAAGTCCTCCCAAAACTCTTTCAGGCACAACCATCACTTTAGGACTGGCCAACAAAATGGGGTACATTTTATTTGGGGTAGGTGGGGAAGAAGGGTTTAAAATAATGGTTGTTCTGCTTGTCTTGTTTCACTCTCTGGTTTTGTATTTCGTTTCTACAAAAGCACAGCTGTCACTGGTCCAAGGGGCCGAAATTCTCTCTGTGATCTTGTTTTAATGTTTGTTCTTCTTTGAAGGCCACTTTGTACCATACATCCATTTTCAGTCTTTTATTTTTAGAAAATGGGTTAATTGAGTTGGGAGGATTTCTTTCTTTTTTAATTCTGCTCTCAGAATTTGATTTCATTTTAATATTTTAAAGTTTCCATGCTCCCTGTGAATCCATTTCTTCATCTTGCGTTTCATTCCCTTCTTCGTTTTCCAATCCTTATGTTTTGTGGTGGTATTCCTTGTTTTCTCTTTCTCTTTTTCTCTCTCTCTCCCTCCCTCTCTCTCTCTCCTTCCCTCCCTCTCTCTCTCTCTGTTGTTTGTGCTGCAAAAACAGACAAAAAAAGACAAAAAAACTAGGAAAAAATGATATAAAAATTAAAAACACACATAAAAAACAACAAAAAAATGAAAAAAAAATATGAAAAACAAAATCAAATGTAGTGTTTCTATTATTTTAAAAGCCACCATTTTCATGACCAACATTTTGTCATTTCTACTCTGATTAACCAATCAGAAGTCTTCACATTTTACCCTTAAGAAGTACTTTTGCTGGAAAAAGCCAATTGCACCCTTTTTCAATTAAAATCTGGGGGAAAAAATACAAAAGAAAACTAAACACACACATACACACACACACACACACAAAACCTATACACATCTCTAAAAAAATGCCAGATCTTTCTAAGCCTTTCTATTACCAATTGGTGAGGTTTCTGTGATCTATTAGACACTGCCAATTTCTTTCTCTAACTAATGGAAAAATTCATGTGTAGCTTAATAAAGAGAATGTTTGTCTGTACCACCAAGAGTCTTCCTCTTTCACCTTCTGATTATTGTTTAGTTGTGGTTTTACTTCGTAGAAGACACAAGTGTGAAGACATGTCCCATTAGGGCCAGTCTGACAGTCCTCTTACCTTTCCTTAATCTCTCATTAGACAGACCTAATTAAACGGAGGATCAGCTTGGGCAGAGGGGTTGGTGTCAGACTGGCCACAGTTACTGCCTAGGAAAGAAAGACCTTTGACTCCATAGGATTTAGAGAAAAGGTATTTGTGCTTGAGATGCCGAGTGCAGCAGAGATGAGGGAGCTTGGAGGCAAAAAACACGCAAAGATCATATTTTGAAAGCAATCCCCCAATGTCCCAAACCCTCCCCCCTCCCCTGGGCAACCAGGTCAATCAGCTCTCATTCTGATGTTTTGGGAATTTGGTGCCACAGACGCCTGTATACATTTCTTTCTCAGATCTGGCATCCTTGAAGCTTGGCAGATGGCTTGGCTTGGCACTTGTGGTTCCTGTTAGTGTCCATACTCCCCAATTCCCCACAACATTCCTTCACATCTCCAGCACACTTCCTCTCCCAGATGCCCCCTCTCCCCCCTTCCCGGTTATGGCAGTTGCTAATGAGCGTCAAAGAAAGGGAAGGTGAGCAGCTGAAGACCTCCAAATTCTCTTCCAACCTTATGATTTGAATTCCTAGAACTTAAATTATCTCACAAGTGTATTTAAGCGACTACCATGGACTTTTGTTGGTTTTGTATATTTGGGAGCAAGGAAAAATGGGATGAGTTGCCACCATGGCCACCACTAATCTCCATACCTATTTAGCGAGGAGAGGACCTTCTCTTGTGGAATGGCTTGTTGTGAGGCACGAGCAACCAGAACCACCCGTGGATAGCCTTAAGCAGAAACTTTATTGCTAGTCACCTATGTTACCAGAATCTCAACCAGACCAACTGCTTTCCCTTGGAAATGGTCAGATAAGGCTTCAGGAATTCTGGGGCGAGGACAGGCCTGTGTTGCTTTCTGCAGAGCAAGGACTCTAAGGGTCAAGGTACCAAAGTAACAGACGAAACACAATCAAAACTCTTGAGGCCTGGGATTTCCTCAAAGTAAAGAATTTATTGGGAATGTCATCTTGGCACAGCTGGTGAAAACCCAACTCTGAAAGATCCGGGGTTTTCCCCACCCAAATCAAAGCCCAGAGTTCTTGACCCCCAGGTCACATGTCCATCACATGGTCCTATCAGGTCACAGTCCCAACTCCGGCTGGCTTCAGTCCATGCCTTTCCAACACCCATCCTTGGCTCCCATGGGAAAAAATGTTATTTTGGGCTACACATCTATCTCCCCCCGTCAGGTTCCCACAGCTCCAACCGGCCTTGCTCTGGCAGCCCTGAAGATGCTCCCAAAATGGCTTCAAGGCTGACACTAAGCTCAATTCCCTCTTAATGCCTCACTCCAGTCTAGCTAGTTCCACCATGCACCTGATGGGGAAGCCATCTTCTCACTATCACCAACCTTTCAAGGGACTCTTTCCCAAGACTTGAAATAGACTAGCCCAAAAAATGCAACTGGAAACCGAAGTCTTTCTTTTTGTTGTGGAGTTCATGACCGGACAAATATGGATGTTCATAAAGTTGAAAAGTTTAGAAAAGGAACTAGATCAATTCAACAGAGTTCTGTACATGTGACATACTGTCACAGTACTGGCAGCCCTCGACTTACAACAATTCATTTAGTGACCATTCAAAGTGATAATGGCACTGAAAAAAGTGACCTACGGCCGTTTTTTCACACAGCCATTAGAGCATCCCCTTGATCATGTGATCAAAATTCAGTCACTTGGCAACTGATTCATATTTATGACTGTTGCAGTGTCCCATGCTTTTGCGATCTTCTAACAACCAAAGTCAGTGAGGAAGCCATTTTCAATTGACTGTTAACTGTTTCACTTAAGGCATGTTACTAACTTAACAACTGCAGTGATTCATTTAACAACTGTGGCAAGAAAGGTCATAAAATGGGGCAGAACTCACTTAACAAAAGTTTCACTTACCAACATAAATTTTGGGCTCCATTGTGGTCGAAGTCAAGGACTTCCTGTTTTGGATTGAGGTAGCATGCCTCCAAAAATTTATTTAGTCTTTTATTTAGTTTATAAAGTTTGTATGATGAGATTCCCACCCCCAGGAATATTTACACATAGAAAGAAACCATTCTTCCAACTTCAACGGGTTCTGCCTCATGGAATTCTCTTTAAGTATCTGAAAAATAGATCTATAATTTCTAAGGAATACGGTTTTCTGACTCAAAACTTTATTCCTTAACATCTACATCAGCCTGGAGAGATTTTGGACTGCAATGAGCATTGTTCCCAGAAATTATGGTCTGGGAATCATGGAAATTGGTGGAGAGACATCAGCTTTGGGAAGTCTGAAGCTGTTGAGCCAGTTGCAATTTCCCAGTTGCTTCAGGATATTAATTGGCGTATTACAAATTTAATATTGCTCCATCGTGAAGATTGAAAGGAGAACTAAAGATAGATTATATCAGTGATCATACTTTTAATTGCATTAGAGGTTGCTGTGGAAATCTTCAAACTTCTTTTAGCAAATGAGAAGATGTGGAATTTTGAGAATAACCAAATATGGTTGCCATGGAGGAGGAAGATGGACTCTTTGTAAAATTGGTTGCTATGGAGCGTAGCAATCAAATCCCAAGTTAGGCCAATCAAATCAAGTACATTACACCAGAAATTGTGGAGGTACCTTATCCTAATGCTTGACAATGCAGAATAGAAAATTAGACCAAACAGTAGAGATTTCTGTTTTGTGGCCTTTCCAGTTTGGTCAGAAGATTGTTCCTAAATGATGCTATGACACAACTCATTTAACAGAGATAAAAATCAGATGAATTTCTAAACAAGGAGACAAAAATCAGATTAATTTCTAAACAGACATCCAGACAAGTAACCAGAGGGATTTCAACTTAGCTCCAAATAGATACAGCCTTATTTGGAGTTGACTTCTTCTTGGTCAACTCTTCCCTACATCATGCCAACTCTTTATGGGCAGTTAGCTGAGTCACTTGAAATTGAAATAAGTCTTCTGTAGGTGTTGCATTCCTGTGGGTGGTTGATGTCTTCAACTAAATGTTTGTGAAGGAATTCTGTTCCCTAGAGTTGTTTACAATTACCCCAACACCAGTCACTCTGCTACAGATATTTTAAGCTCCTCAAATACTGGAACACTGCTATCATGTCATTCCTTCTTCTTTTTGTTACACTAGACATACCCAATTCCTGCAAACATTCTTCATGTGCTTTAGCTGCGAGTTCCCTAATCTTGAACATTCTTCTATTGTAGCTTTTCCTTTTAAACTAACATAAGGAGATTCACACCTCAACTAAATATAAGATAAATAATAATACTCTGCATTACAAGATAAGGTAGAAAGACCTGCAAATGGATTAGAGAACAAATGAATGTATACAACATCATCAAGAGTAGAGGTTTCCAAACTTGGCAACTTTAAGACTTGTGGACTGCAACTCCACAAGTTGAGTTGAAGTCCACAAGCCTTAAAATTGCCAAATTTAGGAACACCTGATCAAGAAAGCAAAAGAATTAAATTGGAAATGGGCTGATCATGTAGCAAGAAGAACTGGTGGCAGATGGACCAATGCAGTCCTAGAATGGATCCCACTTGATAAAAAAAATCCATGAAAGAAACCTAAAACAAGATGGACTGACAACATCAGCAAATATTCCGGCCACATTAGCAAAAGAAAGTTCAGGAGCCTATAGGTTGGAAATATGCATAACAGTCTTCATCCTGCGGTGGACAGGCCATGGCTAGAATGATGATGATGATGATGATGGAGATAAATAAAACTCAAAGATAATTTTAAAAGACAAGACACTGCTTATTGGCTTTGTCCACACATTTTTTAACATGAATACTTAATTGACAGAGTTGGAAGGGACCTTGTAGGTCATCTAATCTAACCCCCCACCCAAGCAGGAGACACTACGCCATTTCTGACAGATGGCAGTCCAGTCTCTTCTTGAAAGTTTCCAGAATTAATTTAGTTTAGGATTCAGCCTACTGAACCTGAAACTGTCCAACAATGCAATAAATCAGTTTAAAAGGAAAAAAAATTAAAATGAATTAACTGTAACAGATGCATATAGCAGAAGTTAATCTAGATTTTAAAAAAATGGTTATGTGTCATCAAGGCAATGTTGACTTTTAGCAACCAATTTTTTTTTGTTTGTTTTGAAACTCAGATGAGTTGCAACCCACAAGTACAAGATATAGCTCACTTTTCTCCCTGGGACAATTATGCCAACCATAAACTTCAAATGGCTTCTGATGTTAATCAAGATTTGGAGCATGACCCAATTCTGTAAAACAAGTGATCTAGTACTTAGGATGCTAGGTTAGGTAATTTAACCTACTTTAATTCATGTTCTTGTCAACCACACAGCTGGTTAACTGAAACAATGTACTGCATTTGCATGCCAAATTCTGTAGGGTGTGGTTTGTGTGCGTGGTAGCTTAGTGTACAACAATCAATTAGTTTAATATTTAATCATGTACACAATGGTCAATGAAATAAGATGTGCTGTGCATACAATAATTGATTTACCTTTTGTGACAAAGAGCAGCAGCCTATATTAAAAATTTATTGCAATCCATGGATCAGTAAACAGCTAAAGGAATAGCTTGCCTTCAGAAGTTGTGGATGCTCCATCACTGGAGGCTTTTAAGAAGACACTGGACAGCCACTTGTCTGAACTGGCATAGGGGGTTGGACAAGAAGACCTTCGAGGTCCATTCTGTTATTCTGTTTTATTTACTTCCTGAATGTTCTGAATGGAGATCAAAGCTCAAGAAATTATTCATAATGTATATTAGAACAGCATTTCTCAACCTTGGGAATTGAAGACGGGGGACTGTCTAATAGTACAGGGTTGATCTCATCTTCCCTTGGCTGGGCCATGCCCATAGCTGGTATCCAGCCTCAAAATCCTACTTGGAGACAGTTGAGTCTCACCCCTGGTCCAGCCTTTCTTCTCATCTTCATTTTTGTTATCTAGGTTGGTTGTCTCCAATTGATTCCTTAGATTAGGCATCTTCCGGTCCAATTCCGAATTCCAGAGTGGCTAAATTAATTCTAATAGTGGAACAATAAACCAGTGGAACAGATATCTGTGACAGATTAACAGAGTTGGAAGGGATCTTGTAGGTCATCTAGTCCAACCCCCTGCCCAAGCAGGAGACCCTACACCATTTCTGACAGATAGCAGTCTAGTCTCTTCTTGAAAGCTTCCATTGATGAAGCTCTCACAACTTCAGTTGTGTTTGGCAGAAGATCTTCTAAGCCAACTGACAGTATTGTGCCTTTGTCTGTATTATGTGAACCCAGGAAACGGATTTGGTTAGTAACCCAGTCAAGTAGCTTTTCAGAACTGACATGTGTAGGTACTTGACTGCTTTTCTGGGGAACTTCTGCTGGGTCAAAAGCTGGATTAACTGGAGACAGAAAGGAGACAATAAACAAGAAAAATTCATAATACTCTTAACAATGAAGAGTTTCACGCATTTATATGGCACATCAAGTCATAATGAGGGTTGTTTTACCTAAGCTTAGTCTGTTGAGTGAACCGAGCCAATGGGAAGGCTTTCCTTCAGAAGTTATAGGTACTGGAGGCATTTAAGAAGAAGTACCTCTTCTTGAGGGGTATCACAGACAGGCTGGACAACAAGGTGGAGGGTTTGTCTGTCATTCATTGGCGGGGGGGATGAACAGGAGATTCTGGAAGGCCCTTTTCCTGCATTAATGCTGTAATTAAAGAACAGGCAGAACTAGTTGGATTCATTGATCGAGAACAGAGGTCTCCAAACTTGGAAACTTTAAGACTTGCGGACTTCAACTCTCAGAATTCTCCAGCCAGCAGAGCTATGGGACATTTCACCTTGTGTTATCCTAGGAACTCATGACCCAGCTTCAACTTGGATCAGAGCCCTCAGCTGATTCAAATGGTGGCTGACAGTTCCTCCGGGGGCAGCAATGCCCCTTCCAAGACCTTTTAGAAAGTCATGGCTGCGATTTTTGGGCCATGGACGACTGGTTTTCGGGCAGTGAGGGAAGAGGAACAAGGAAGTGTACGAAATCATCTCTCAAGTGTCAACTCATAAAATATTTCTATGGTCTTTTTAGAAAGGGGAGGGGGAGCAGTGCGGCAGCTTGCAAACTGAAACTGCCTTCCATAAATGTTTTCAGAGATAGTAACTAGGTGACTGAAGTTTCTGCTGTGCAAAATTCTAACTGGAGAGCATGATTGATAACTCTTGGCTATGGGTGTGTCCCACTGGAGAATATGAATTACTATACAGCCAGGAGGTGGGGGAAAAACCAGGGTCAAGGGCGACAATGAAAGATGTGTCTCAGAGTTGGCTGCACCCAGGCAGCTTTTCAAGTTTTGGAAGTTTGGTTCGAGACTGTGATGTCCCAGGGTGGGACACAAAATAAACAAAGTCACAAAAAACAAATGAAGCCCCTTTTATTTCTTCACTTTATTTCCAAGCTCCAAATATTCTTGTCTGGAGACAAAAAACTCTCACACAAGCAATGACAAGGAGGAGGAAATGCCATTTAAATTATAAAGAGTAAAAAAAAAAATACACAAACCAGACAAGATAAGGGCTTGAAGACATCCACAGATATCAGAACACACACTGGGAAGGACGCCAAACAATAAACTGGAGATATTTCCATGCTTTGTTTCCAGCGCTTGCCCGTATGCATGTCCATCCTCTTATCCAGTTGTCACAGCTGCAGCCCATGAAGAGGATCAAGGCCCTCTCCTCCCCCATAGACCACATCTCTCCCTTATCCTCTCCTCCCTGTGTTCCCTAGGATGGAGAGGGGATGGGCCTGGGTCCTCCTCTGACTGCCCAGCTGGCCTCTGCCCTTCCCCAGTCCCCTCCACAGCCTCCTGAGCCCCACTTCCACTCCCTGTTGGCTGTTCCTCCTCTCCCTCGGAGTCAGTCTCCACCAGGGGCATAACAGAGACTCATGATTTAAATGGGGATAACTGCTGAAATCCTGACATCAAATTCTTGAGGTCTTATCTTCAGAGTATGGCCCAAGACAAGGCTTCCTTCTCCTTACTGCACCAGAGCGCCTTTCCATGCATCAAGCAAGACATGCGGAGACGGTGTTGGGGAAAATAACCCCGTTGGTAAAAGATCACGGTGTGAGGAAGGTTTTAAAGCTGGACAGACAAGTCAACCAATGCTAGAATCACAGAGTAACAGAGCTACCTATAATTTTGCATGGTCCTCTCGTTCTCTCTCTTCTTTTTCAAAGTTTTTCAATTTTTAAAATGACTGTTTATTATATCTGTAACGATTCTACTAATGGTTCTTGCCTTCGTCAACTTTATTTTTACATTCCTCCATACCAGGATACAGGATGAGCATGATGTTATATTATACCACATTACATGAGATTATATTTCATTTTTCCCGTAATATGCCTCCAGAAATTGTGAGCGCTCCATCACTGGAGGTTTTTAAGAAGAGGCTGGACAGTCACTTGTCTGAGATGGTATAGGTTCTCCTGCTCTACCAGGGGGCTGGACTAGAAGACCTCCAAGGTCCCTTCCAGCACTATTATATTCTAATATTCTAAATTAGTAAGCACCGCATTACCCAGTCCTGAATTTCTGTTCTTTTAATTCTGGGGTATACTTCAGATTATAATACTGTTAAGAGACGGAGAAAACATCTTTGAAGCCAGATTTTACCAACAGAGATAAGTGGGATTCCCAGATGCTGTTCCATAAATTTAATGGCTTCGCAGATAGAATATAGAACAAAGAATTGTATTGTCAGAAGAAAACGTTGTGGAGGTCTTTTACTTCAAACCTCATACATCACCCGTTTGGTTTTGTGCCTAAAGTGGGACCAGAACATAGAATTATAGAGTTGGAAGGGACCCTGAAAGTCTTCAAGTCCACCCCTCTGCTCAATCAGGTGATCCTAGGTGGCACGCAGAGCCCTCTCTGCGGGCACACAAGCCATTGCCCCAGCTCAGTTCCACCACACATGTGTGCGCTCCTCCTGACAAGCTGATTTTTGGATCTCCACCATGCATGTTTGGGGGGCAGGGTGCCTGCAGATGTGCGTGCATGTGCAGAGGTGGGGCGAGCGCAGGGGATTGCATGAGCATGATTCCCACATGGGCCATTTTTTTTTTCCCCAGGAGGTTGCAGGGAGGCCTACTTGGCTCAAAATGGGGAGTGGGGGGAGGGTTGCTCGCGCATGCATGGGAGGAGCACAGGAGGGTTGTGCGTGCATACATGGGAGGTGGGGGAAGCATGCGCGTTGCATTATGGGTGTGGGCATGCATAATTGTATGTGCACACGCATGCTTTTGGCGCATGACTGCAAAAAGGTTAGCCATCACTGTCCTATATCATTCCAGACAAATGGTTCTCTAATCTCTTCTTAAAAACTTCCAGCGTTGTAGCATCCACTACTTCTAGAGGCAAGTCGTTCCACTGATTTAATTGTTCTCACTGACAGGAAATTCTCCTCAGTTCTAGGTTGCTTGTCTCCTTGATGAGTTTCCATCTGTTGCTTCCTGTTCTCCCTTCAGATGCTTTGGAGAATAGGTTGACCCTTTTTCTTTGTGGCAGCCCCTAACACGGTGGCTAACCTTTTTAGGCCCGTGCCAAAAATTGGGGGTGCTTTTGCGCTTGCGTGCCAACACCGAGAAGGTAATGTGTGCACCCCCCATCACCTCCCCTGCCCCTTTACCTGCATTGCCCCTCCAGCTGATTTTTCAGCTGGTTTGAGGCCTTTTTCAGCCTCCCAGAGGCTCGAGGGAAGCCTCTGCAGGCTTTGCAGGCCGAAAAGTGGGCCAGTTTTGTCACTTCCAATATTTCAGGAAATACAGGAAGTGATGAAATGGGCCTATTTTTCAGCCTGCAAAAGCCTTCCTCAAGCCTCTGGGAGGCGTGAGGTGTGCATATGCACAGTGAGGTAAGTTTGCCTGTGGCTCGCATGCCAGCACAAATGGCTCTATGTGCCACCTGTAACACACGTGCCATAGATTCGCCATCATGGCCCTAACATATTGGAAGACTGCTATTCTCTTTGAGCTGTTGTAAACAGGTTCAAGAAGCAGATGTTCCTTTCCTGCACAGTGAAAAGATTACAAAGAGCAAGGAAGGAGCACCGATCTCTGTGTTTTCCGTTCCCCCTCCTTTGCTGGAAATATCACAGGAGGAAAAGGGGCCTGCTTATGGAATTTAAACCCACTTAATGGGACTCACTCATGGTCAACCAAGCTTAACATCTTAATGCAAATGCAGCAGCTATTGGGACTTTTGACCCCCGTTAAGCGGGTTGTACGAACACAGCCATTCCATTACATATAAAAGCCCTTTTTAAAAAAAAAAATAAATCTTTTTTTTTTTCATCCTCCTATTTTGCTGAAATAGGTCATTCGACTGAAGGATCCAAGGATAAAAGTGCCATCTAGTGGTTAGCAGACCTAAATAGCTACTTTGGAGGAGAAAAAAAAATTTTCCAAGTTAAAATGAGTAAATTTCATAGTGATTCCATAAATTATGGAGAAGAAGGGGGGGGGCATGATTGGGAAACCGAAAGTAAGTCCTGTGCCATCTTAAGAAGCTGCTTCAAGGTCACCCAGCTGGAAGAATGTGGGAGCGGCACACCAGAGCATGTTTGAACTGACCGCTGGGAAAACAGCTTGCAAGAGTTCAATTGTTTACCTTGAGATGGGAAAGGAAAGACAATTAAGGAAAGGAGAAGGAAGTATAACGTAGGGATTTTAGCACACAAATCTCAGTTCTAGCTTTGCATTATTGCCATATACTTGATCTATAATAAAAATAGACTTTTTCTCAGAAAATGGGGCTAAGGTTTGCGAGGTCTAGGTTTGTGGCAGGTCTGACAGGCAATATCACCAAGAGATGGACAAGCTGTCCATAACAAGAGGCAACCCTAGTTTTGGGAGGTCAAAGGTCACAAAAAGTGGGCTGATGACCTCTATGTGGTAGGACAATGCTACATGAAGATAAAAACAAAATCAACATAAGGTAGTCATTGACTTATAACATTTAATGGCCCTTCAAAGATATAATGGCACTGAAAAGTGTGATTTATGACCTTTTTTAGAAGGTATGTGTCAGCTTTGAAATTCAGCTGCCACAAAATGGAGGGGGGGTAGAGGAGTTGAAAAGTTCAAGGTCATTCTGTATGTTGTACTAATAAATTTCAATTGCAGTTAATCGGTTCTCGTGATTATGAAGTGTAGAAGTGGGAGGAGAGAAAGTGGATTCTGTGTAACGCACAAAAATACTTTCACTTTGGGATATTGCCTTAGACGTACCAGATCTGTTTCTAAATAAATCAATTGGAGAGAATATGTCTTGGAGAGAATATGTCTCGGAGTGATTGATATCATGGTTACTTTCTGGATGCCTTACTTTGCAGCATCTCTATGATCATCAAAATCAAAGCCCGATTCACTTAGCCGGGTGACTAACTTGTCAGCCGCAGTGATTCGCTTAAGAACGGTGGCAAGAAAGTTTGTAAAATGGGGCAAAACTCATTTATGTCTCCCTTAACAACAGAAATGTGGGCCTCAACTGGGTCGCAAGTCGAGGACTTCCTGTCATTTATGTTGAACTGCTCTGCTGCTTCCTAGGGAATGCCATCACATCAAAATAGAAATTCAGAACGATGTTTTGCTTTCAGCCAAAAATGAAACTCTCAGCAGGGACCAAGGGCACAAGCTTTGCAGCCGGGTGTTCACACACTCACCAGTACCATGTTTCCCTGAAAATAAGACTCTTATAATTTTTTTTGCCACCAAAAAGGGCACCAGGTCTTATTTTTAGGGGATGTCATCCACTAACTAACCTCACTTCTTTCCTCTGGGTTTTGTTGATTAGATATGTTTGTTGTTATACTAATGGCTAGTACATATTCGCGTGTAAAAGTAAAAAGTTCAGGTTGTAATTTTACTATCTTATTCTACTGTGCTGAAAGGAATGGAAGGTCAATGTCTTTCTTTCTTTCTTTCTTTTTCCTTCCTTCCTTCCTTCCTTCCTTTCACCTTTACTCTATACTTCCTTCTCTTCTCTTTTTCCTCCCCAGCTTCCTTTTCGCTGTCAGAGGCCTTCAGGAACTTCTCTTTCTGCAGCTGGCAAGGTTTTCCTGAAGGCTTCTGCAGCCAATAAGAGAGATCTGGATCGATCCTACAGTTTCAGAGGCCTTCAGGGAAGCTTTGCTAGCTGCAGAAGAAATAGGCTGGCAAGGCAGGTGTTGAGGTATGTGAAGCCTGACTCCAACTGTCCAAAGGTTAGTAGGGTAGTAGGGTACCTCCACACACACAAAGGTTAGTAGGGTAGCTCCACACACACATACATCCCCACTCTAGCTTAATTTTTACCCCTCCGTTCTGGAGTAGGCAGGATCTTAATTTGAGTTTATTTTGGGGGGTAGGGCTTATATTGGGCGCATGCGTAAAAAAATCAAGCCAGGACTTACTTTCAGGGTAGGTTGTATTTTCAGGGAAACAGGGTAGAGCTCAGAAGTTTTCCTGAGCTGAAATGGTACCAAAAGGAAGAGAAAGGGGACAGAAAAAAGATCACTGAAATCTTTCCAACACTGACTGAGGTTTTTTTTAATTTTTTCCTTTTTTGAAACAATAAAAACAAAGAGCCGAGTTCTGTTAGCAAAACTGAACCACAAAAGAGTCTGTATTTTTCCCCACCCCCTCCAAAGTTTAAACAGCATTGAAAAGTAAGGCTTTGCAAAGGGTATATTGAAATAAATTATTTTCACTTGAAACACTGCCCAACGTCCTAAAAACCTAGCAGTGAAAGAAATTGTGTGGGGGTTTTATTTATTTTTTTTCATTAATACTGGGCTACCTCTGGATAAGGAGGGATATTCCTGAAACACTTAAAAATGGCTTGCTTTGCATCATAGACATATTTATGGAGCCAAAAATCTAAGAAGCTTCCAATAGAGTTACTAGCAATTGAAGGAGTTGAGAACTGCTGGAACAGACCTAACTACCTATCAAATAGCCCTCAAGTCTTTTGGACCTGTACATCTTATCAAGCTAAGGTTATTTGCAAAATGTACACTTAAAAATGTACACTGCCCCACCTGTCATAAGGAAATGTCATCTTTTGAATGTCAGCAAGGGGCTCTCAGCAATTCACCTCCAAGTTGAATTCTCTTTGCTTCGCCCTGCTCGCTTGACTGAAATGCTGCGCTAACAAGCACCTTACCGCTTTCCCTGTGACTCCCGATCCTCTGGGTTATCTAATGATGGCCACGGTTAAAACTGAGTTTTCTCGCCAGTCTCTCGGGAAAAGCAACCCAGGAAGCGATCAAAACTTTTCCATGAGGGGAAGGGTGGAGAAGTTTGGCTTCAAGTCACTTGGAAACTGCAGTGAAACTTCTGCAATTTGAAACTCCTGCAAATTAACACGCACTGCTTCCCCTGCCCCCAAATCTAGAAACGTCATTTTTTACCCAAACAGTGATGCATATGTTTGGGATGAAGAAAAAACAAAAACAGCAAGTATGTTTGCTTATAGAAGGGAGGAGGAGGAGAAGGACGAAGAGGAGGAGGAGAGAAAAGGAAAAGAAGAAGGAGTGGAGAAGGAGGAAAGGAGGAGAAGAAAGAAAAGGAGAGGAGGGGGAGGAGAAGGAAAAGAAGGAGAAGGAGAGGAGGAGCAGGAGAGGTGCAGGAGGGTGGAATGACAATTTCTTTTTCTTTAAAAAAAATAACCCTTCACTTCTCACTTATATTCTACTCCTCCTCAAAAGAGCTTCACAGAGAAGTCCACTCAGAAAGCGGCTGTCACTCACACTGTCCACAAACACACACACCCCGTCATTCCCCCCCTTGCAACACACAGTAAGTTTTAAAAGTTGCCCCATAGGTCACGAAGAGGGGTGGGTGGCTGAGTGTAGAAATTACCCCCCCGAAAAAAAGAAAAAGAGAAAGGGGGGGAATCAATAAACCCGAGAGGAAAGGTGAAGTGGTCAGCTGTCCAAACACTTATGTGCGATCACATGCTTTTTTTTTTTTTTGTCGAGAACATAGAGGTGGCCCAACCTGATCCCTGGTCAATCAGAGCCGTGGTTTCTTTTTTTTTTTCTGAGCGCGGGTGGGTGGGGGGAGATCCCAGCGGGAAGAGAGTGGGACGATATCGGGGTTTAACACGTGGGGAAGGAACCATGGGCCAGAAGCGTTAGGAAGGATGCTGTTTCTGTAATCTCCGCTCTGCGGCCGCGGCCAACATCCTGCGTCGTAAGGTGATGGAGTCGGAGGCGGCGTCTTCAATCTGGGAGGAAAACTCCGGTGTGGGATCATCAAAGCTTTTGTTAAGGTAGCGCCTGGAAAAACAGGAAGAGATTCGTGACGATGGAGAAGTTATCGGTTTTGGGCTTGCCAGACGCTTTGCTCTGCTGAAGAAGTTGTCAACTCATAAAACATTCCTAAGGCCTATTTTAGTAGTTGCCCCCAAAAATGGCGGGGGGAAGTGAAAGTACATTCCAACTCTTTATCTTGAAAAGATTGTAACTAAAATACCAGAGTTTTTGCCCACAAATATACTTAATTGGAGAACATGAATGATGACACCCAGCCTGTGAACATACTGGCAGTGCCTCTAATGAATCCTTTGAAGGTTTTTGAAGCTTAGCTCAAAAATCATGATTTAATTAGGGCAATTGCTGGAATTCTGACAGCAAGCCAACTCTGGCATACGTAATTTATAGTCATCTGTGACCCTGTTTCCCCCCCTCTCCCCTGGGTGTCTCATAAACCAGATTCTGCACTTGAGCACATTCACAGGCTGAGTGTCATCATTCATGTTCTCCAATTAAATATATTCATGGGCAAAATCGTTGGTATTTTAGTTACAATCTTTTAAAGATAAGAGTTGAAATGTACTTTCACTTTCTCACCTGTTTTTTTTTTTGGCAACTGCTAAAACGGGCGTAGCGTTGTGATTAGCCGGCAGCAGGTGCGGGTGGCTGAGGAGAGTGAGGACTCAGATGAGGGGCCAGGACTATCAGGGAATAGACTGCTGCCTTCGGAGATTGTGGGGGCTGCAGCAACAATGAGGAGGTTCCCGAGGAGCCTGTGCCAAGTGCAAAGCGTGCGCGCAGGGTTGCTTGCAGGAAAGAGCAGCTACAACAGCATGGGCGACTCAGGAGTAAGGCTGCAAGGTAATGGCCCCTCCTTCACGAAGATAAAAGCCAGCTGTGAAGTGAATGTTCTTTGCAGGAAGCAAAGACATTTTGAAACTTAGCCTCGTGGACATTACAGTATCTCAAGTTGGTATTTGAAGACTCTTGTGTTGTGAAATATTTCTGATCTGTTATTCTTGGTAGACTAGCACAGTTTTGGCGAACCTTGTGCTTATCAAAGTTAATTAGTTTTGCAGCAGCCTTTTAACTGGGGATTCATAAGACTTATTAAAAGGTTTCTGTTTGCTTTGGTTCATGTTTTGTTGGAAAAGGTTTGGGTCAAAACACATAGGAATGTTTTATGAGTTGACAGAAGTTTCTCTTGGCAATGCTAAATCGATTTGTCAGCAAATACCGGTAGTCCTTGACTTTAGTGACTGTTCGAAGTTACAACGGCACTGAAAGTGACTCGTGGCCATTTTCACTTACAATTGTCGCGACCTTCCCATGGTCACTTAGATCAAAATTCAGATGCTGAGCAACAAGTTCACATTTATGACTGTTGCTGTGTCACTGTGTGTGTGTGATGTGATTCTTTTGCAACCTTCTGACAAGCAATATCAATGGGGAAGCCAGATTCACTTAACAATAGGATCACTAACTTAACAACTGCAATGATTCACTTAACAACCAGGACAAAGAAAAGTTGTAAAGTGGATCAGAACTCACTTTTAAAAAAAAGTCTCACTGAACAACAGAAAAGTTGGGCCGTAAGCTAAGGACCACTAGTATCAAGTCAGATTTCGCAACCCAAAAATACGACACCCAAGAAATGCTGGAAAGAGTCTGTTTGAATCAGTAAACAGAGAACATGGGTGTGTTTTTAATGGCAATGGGGTTCCAATTTGCCTAATCCAACTGGTTTGGCAGCTCAATGAACTGGAGCAGTCCTGAAAGGCATTTGAACTTCTGGAATGTTTATTAAACCCTATGTAAACATTTTCAAAGAGGGCTTCTTAGCCATGGGAAATAGGAAGGAAGTACCTGCACATTGGGGGAAGAAAAAAGAGGAGAGGAAGAGGAGGAGGAGGAGAGAGGGGAGGAAAGGGGAGAGGAGAGGAAGGAAGAAAGGAGAGAAGAGGGGAGGGGTGGACAAGAGAGGAGAGGAGAGAAAAGAAGGAAGAAAGGAGAGAAGAGGGGAGGAAGGGAGGAGAGGAGAGAAGAGGGGAGGGGAGGAAGGAAGAAAGGAGAGGAGAGAAGAGGGGAGAGGAGGAAGGAAGGAGAGAAGAAAGAAGAGGGGAGGGGAGGAAGGAAGGAAGAAAAGAGAGAAGAGGGGAGGAAGAAAGGAGGAGAGGGGAGGGGTGGAGAGGAAGGAAGGAAGAAAGGAGAGAAGAGGGGAGGAAGGAAGGAGAGGAGAGAAGAGGGAAGGGGAGGAAGGAAGGAAGGAGGGAAGAGAAGAGGGGAGGGGAAGAGAGGAAGAAACCACGGGACAGGAAATATTTCCACTGCACAAAGCCTCCTCCACACCTGCGTGCTTGCTGCAACAGCTCTTCCTTCCTCTGAACCAGCATCCGCTGCCTCTCGTCTGCTGACTTGGAGAAGCGACTGCCTCTCACTTCAAAGTCCTCCGTCTCGGCTGCCTCTGCTTCCATTTCGTTCAACTCTGCCTCCGCCGTGTCTTCCAGCCTTGAGCTGAGCTCAAGTGGGATCCTTTCCGTCTGCCACGCAGGACGAAAGGAGGAGGGGGGGAGTGAAAGAGAAGCAAAAGGATGGATGGATGGATATACCGCTTCCCAGTGCTTTGCAGCCCCCTCTAAGCAGTTTTACAGAGTCAGCATTATTGCCCCCAACAATCTGGGTCCTCATTTTACCCACCTCAGAAGGGTGGAAGGCTGAGTCAAGCTTCAGCTGGTGAAAATCGAACTGCTGGCAGTCGGCAGAGTTAGTCTGAAATACTGCATACTAACCACTATGCCACCCCAGCTCTATATGATACCCTTCTTTTGCCACATTACCTCCATGTCCTCCTCAGCATCTTCTTGACTGGTACTCTGCCTTTCTACAGGACTGTTCAATGCTGGTCGGATACTGTCAGAACGCTGTGCATGTTTTTTAAAAAAATAGAATTAACTGATTTGGAAAAAATGAAACTTCCTTTTTTGTAAGCATTTTAAATTGTATTATGGATCTTGCTGAAGCTCCCATTCCAAGGCCATGAGACATACCAACTGATTTTTTTAAAACCAAATTTTATAAGCTTATCAGAATAGAAAACGCAAAGAAAAGATGAAAATAATAAGAAACTAGGGGAGGAAAATGGGAAGACGAGAGAGTGTAGGGGAAAGGGGAAAAAGGAAAAGAAAAACATTGACCTCCGACTTTCTTTGGCAGAGACGTAGCAGCCTCAAATTTTTGCTTTTGCACAATAATATATACTAGCCATTTCTATAACAATAAAACTATTTAATCAGCAAAATCCCAAATCTATTTCATTTTTGCCCATCTCAAGCACAAAATCCAGAAGTAATTTCCAAATTAAAAAAAAATTATATTCTTGGCTTTAAATAAAGCAATCAATTTAACCATCTCTATTTTTCCTTGTTGTGGAAAGTAATGAATATTTGTATTTGTACCTATTAATTTTTATAAACTATAAAGTATAGTTTATAAAGATTGTCATTTATCAAATCTGCAAGGCTATAGACTTTTGTCTATCACCTGTCTCCCTCTCCCTCTCTCATCTTATTACTATGTCTATCTGTCTATCTACCTACCCATCTACCTATCATATCTATCTATCTATCTATCTATCTATCTATCTATCTATCTATCTATCTATCTATCTATCTATCTATCTATCTATCTATCTATCTATCTATCTATCTATCTATCTATCTGTCGTAGGTATAATTCAGGAATACTGTGTGCATTCTGCACCATAGATATTTTGAAAAATTAGCTGAATGGAAACTGTACCCTCTGAGTTCCTATTTCCTTTTGTAAGGACTGTTCATAAGCCCATGGAAGGGCTTCTAAAGTCCATGTGGTCTTTACAACTGTAAAGACTCAACTTCACCGAAGAGACAAGACAAGAAACCAGGCAAATTATTAATCCTATTTTATTGTAAGGCTACATTAACAGAACCATACAAGTCTGAAAGTACAAATCTCCCACAGTAGAGCCTGAGAAACTGGCAAAAGTCCCTTCTGAGCCAGTTGCTCCATCCACTATCCAGCTACAGGGCACAGCCTCTCTTATCTGGCCATTTCCTAGGCAGTATCTCTTAACATTTTCTCACACATCATTACATTATATCACAACTCTGTATGGTTGTTACACACACCTATCTGCCAGTTAAACAAGTGAAAACAAATAAGACACATGGATGCACCAAAACCTAAAGAGATCAATCCACAAAATCATTCCTCCTTTGAAAAGAATATCTGGCAGTTATGTGATGATTTTATTCCCTGTGTCTTTTGACAACAAATGTATTGTTTTAAAAGCTTTAACATACAAATTCAATTTCATGTCCTTGACAATGGGAAATACACAGGGTTGTTTTTTTTTTTTTTTTGGCAAGGCCTTCAACTATAAAATAATATGAAAGGTAATTTGCATGCTACTCCAAAAACCCAACCCTTTGTTCTTTTAATGAAAGCCAATGATGTTCACAGTTGATTAGGTGGAGTCAAAAAGAACCCTGACACTCCACACAACTCATCCCAGGTTTGACAATATACTACCACACAAAACAACTCCAAATGGGTGCAGTAGACCACACACACTTTTGAAGAGCTCCCATGGACAACCCTTACAAAAGGAACTGGGAATTCAGAGGGTGCAGTTTTAATCCAGCCAATTTTTCAAAATATCTATGGCATAGAATACATCCAGTATTCCTGAATTATATATATTTTGAGAGGGAAAGAGAGAGAAGAGTTTATTAGATAGATAGATAGATAGATGATAGATAGATAGATAGATAGATAGATAGATAGATAGATAGATAGATAGATAGAGACAGACAGACAGACAGACAGACAGACAGACAGACAGACAGACAGACAGACAGAAGTTAGAAAAAGAGAAGATAGATGGAGAGAGTGAGTAAGAAACAGACAGATGATAGGGGAGAGAGAGAGAGAGAGGGATGAAAGAGATGGATGATAAATAAGATATATGATACATGGATGGATGGATGAATAGTGGTAGATAGGTAGATAGATATGATATAGATAGATAGATAGATAGATAGATAGATAGATAGATAGATAGATAGATAGATAGATAGATAGATGATAGGTAGACAGGTAGATGGATGGATGGATGGATGGATAGATGGATGGATGATAGATGGGTAGGTAGGTAGATAGATAGAAAGACAGACAGACAGACAGACGAGAGGGAGGGGGGGAGAACACAAGTATCTTGCCCAGTTTAAGGTCTATTGTGTTGGACCCACCTGTGTTGGAAAAGGCACCTGTATGCGTCCCTCTAAAATATTGTCAGTTGTTATTTCTACGGAGCGGGTCAGCTGCAGGTCCTGGAGAATGAGGTGGTAAGGAACCTGGGGGAACATCTCCTGGATCTGATGGGCCTAGGGAAATCATGCCAAAATGTGTATTGCTCAGGAATTAAACAAAATCTTCAACTATCCAGGTGAGCATTTTCTTTTTTTTAAAAAATTAGAAATGTAAGTTGAGCTTATTAAAAAAAAAAAAAAACCAAGGGGGAACATGGGAACTTTTGGGTGAAGAAGCAGCATGAATTTTGAGTGGTAGCCGGTGGCTGCTCTGAAACATAGCAAGAGCCTGGAGGAAGAATCATGCATTATCTAAGACAGTGGTGGCTAACCTTTTTGGGCTCCTATGCAAAAAATTGCACGCTTGCTCGTGCACTCTCACTCGCCTGCCAGCACCCAGAAGGCAATGTGCATGGGGGGACCCATGCCCCTTGTGCATCTGCACACAATCCCCCCCGCCACCACCTTACTTGCACTGTGCATATGCGTGCCTCCCAGCTGATTTTTGGGCCTTTTTTGGACTCCCAGAGGCTTGAAGGAAGCCTCTGCAGCCTTTGGAGGCTGAAAAATGGGCCCATTTTCATCACATCCGGTATTTCCGGAAATACAGGAAGATCCAAACCCAGGCCCACCCCCTCTTCATCCTAGGGCATGCAGGGAAGAACGGATAAGGGAGCAACGTGGGTTACAGGGGAGAAAAAGGTCTTGATTTCCTTCATTAGCTGCAGCTGGGAAAACAGGATAAAGAGGGTGTTTGTGCACAGCTCCTTGCTGGAAGCAAAGTGTGAATTATCTTTGTTACATCTTATCTGGGTTCTGGCATCCTCCCAACTGTGTGTGTTTTGTTATCTTTTGAAGTCTGCAATTCCTTATCCTGTCCTGTCTCGTTAATTGCTGCAGCTGTGGTTTGTGTTGGTTTTTATTTATAATTTATATGTACTTTGGGTTCAGACTGAATTTCTTCCCTTTAAACAACTGTTCTTGGGAAAGTTTTTTCTCCAGCCCAAGATAACTGGACTTTGAGGGCCAAGTTGGATGTATTAAAGGGACTTTTTTTTTGTGTGACTTTGTTGCTTTTGTGCCACACCCCTTTGGGTCATCACAAAAGTTATATTTTGAGGGATTCAAATTTACTTCTTTTGGGTTTGCTACTTGGACCATTAACACAGTGGGCTATAGCTTGTAAACATTTATGCTATAAGAGGGAGGTTAACGTTTGGAGGCCTCCAAAATGGATGATGCTACCAAAATGATATATTTACATCAATGAGTGTCCAAAATATAAACTGGGAGGCTCACCATGGCATTGAGCTGAGAGTTGCTGGCCTGGGCGATCCCAAGGAGGTTGGTGGTATGCATTACCTCGACCGAAAAGCTCGGGAGCCAGCTAGCGATGCGAGACCCTGGAGGAGAGAAATCAGAAGATCTGTGAAGGACCCTTTTCCATTCATTGTCCTCTGCTGTGGTTTTTCCAGATAGGTTCATGTATGGAGTGCCAACATTTATTTCAGTAATAGCCCAGTTGAAGTTCTTTAGAAAGTCTGTCAAGGTTTCACCTTTTCCCTATCTTTTTACATTATGGAGTATTACATGTATATGAAACCATCATAAGTATGCTTATATCATAAACTAGCTGTATGCCCGTGCTTCGCTACGAAACTATGTGATCTGGCTTAGTTTTTGGGGAGGAAAATTGTGCCTCTGCCTACCAGCATCCATCGGTATTCATCTGATTAATGTCCTGCCAGTGTGTGAGAGTTGAGAGCTGTTTGGAAACTGAAGCAGTATTTGCTGTGTGAGTAAGGAGACAGCAAGGGACCTGGGCGTGGCTTAGCTCAACTGTGCTGTACAAAAGCTGCTTGGCGCTGTGAAACTAAAACTGAAACCCCTCTCCTCTGCTTGTGTTTTGCCTTTGGAAGAGATTTCTTTTCAGGTGGGGAGGGGGAGTAGGACTCCATAACATCAGAGTGTGCTAATAATAATAATATTGGAAATACTAATGCTCTGATGGTCATTTCAAAAAATCCTTTCTTAGTGAGCACCTAGAAGCCAAAAGGAATGAACATAGTGGCTCTTTCTCTTGGCCTGGGATGAAGTCCCACTACATTAGGGCTGGGTGATGGGAGAGAGAAAATTCTCATGCATCTAGGCTGTCGGTCATCTTGGTTTTTAATTTTAATGTTTACCTTTTTGCTGTAATTATAATTGTTTCAGCACTTTTTAACTTTAATAAAGCTACATTCTAAGCCACCCACAATCACCTTATTAGTAAGATGTGAACTTCAAGGGAGGGAAGAGGAAGGAAAGAAGGAAGGAAGGAAGGAAGGAAGGAAGGAAGGAAGGAAGGAAGGAAGGAAGGAAGGAAGGAAGGAAGGAAGGAAGGAAGGAAGGAAGGAAGGAAGGAAGGAAGGAAGAAAGAAGGATATCTGTAGCTCAGGATTGAGATGAGAGATTCTTGGTATTCTCTGAGCTTGGTTGTTTTCTTGTAGATGTTTCAGACGTTTCATTACTCAGATTGAACTGATGATGTTACCTCATTTGGGTCAAGAAACATCTGCAAGAAAAAAACCAAGCTCGCAGAGCACTAAGGACCCCTCAAATAAATAAATACACCGCATAGACCAAATATTTGTCAGTCAATTCCCCATGACTCTTCACCAGAGGTAAGTAGAGCAGGACCACTCAAGTTGCTGAACCTTCTCAACAGGCGCACATATTCCGGGTCACTGAAGATGCTGGAGGACTCGAACTTACCGTCAAAGTGGAAGAAGTGGTTGTGCTGGTTGAGATGAGGTCTTCCTTCGGCTGCTGCCACAGGGGGCAAGTTTTCATCCAGGTTCTCTCTGGGGTGATCTTCTGGGGCTTGCTGGTTGTCTGCAATGTTCAGTGACATCCTACAGGTAGGGCAGGAAGTGTCTTGCTCGAGCCAGGAGCGTAGGCATGAGCTAAGAATAAAAAGAGAAATTTATATGGATTTTTATGAGTAATATGAGGAGCCAAATGGTTGGGGGCAAGAGGCTGACTCTGTAAACTGCTTAGAGGGGACTATAAAGCACTGTGAAGCAGTTTATAAGACTAAGTGCTGTTGCTCTCCCTTCCTTCCTTCCTTCCCTTCCTTCCTTCCCTTCCTCCCTCTCTCCTTTCCTTCCTTCCATCCATGACATGCAATGATTACAATGCAGCATTGCAGGCTGACTGCCCGCTGCCAGGAGTTCAATCCTGACCAGTTCAAGGTTGACTCAGCCTTCCATCCTTCTGAGGAGGGTAAAATGAGGACCCAGATTGTTGGGGGCAAGAGGCGGACTCTGTAAACCGCTTAGAAAAGGCTGTTAAAACACTGGGAAGCGGTATTTAAGTCTAAGGGCTATTGTGATCGACAGACAGACAGACAATTGAGAAGGGGAAAAAGAGAGAAAATGATGGATGGATAGATGGAATATAGATAGATAGATGGTAGGTAAGCACCATGGTGGTTAGAATGCAATATTGCAGGCTAACTCTGCCCACTGCCAGGAGTTCAATCCTGACCAGCTCAAGGTTGACTCAGCCTTCCATCCTTCCGATGTGGGTAAAATGAGGACCCAGATTGTTGGGGGAAAGAGGCTGACTCTGTAAATTGCTTAGAGAGGGCTATAAAGTCCTGTAAAGTGGTATATAAGACTAAGCGCTGTTGCTGTTGCTAAACATCACACTTGATTCAAGATGCCAAAAACAAAAATGATTCTGTTAAGTATGAGGGTCAAAGGATCAAGCCATATGTTATGTTCCAGTTAAGATGTATTGCTCAAGTCTATACACAAGAATAAGTTCAGTACTAAACTAGCACCAAATATGGGTCAATGGAATTCAAGAAGAGTTGGACCAAAGGCAAAAAAATTCTGGACAAAAATAAACACATAGCGAGAATATTTGATGAAGCAACATATAGATTTAAAAATAAAAATATTGTTGTTAGGTTTAATACCAGAATACTACAATAGAGGGAATACATATTTAATATTACTTGTGTTGACAGTGGCAAGAATTGTATTGGCACAATATTGGAAGATTGAGGTTACTCTTACAGATACAAAGAAAATTAAAAAGATATTAGACTGTGCAAAGATGGACAGATTGACACTAAAAATAAAGAACAAAGAAGAAACAGAATACTTCCTAACATGGGATGTGTTTTACCAGTAGTTAGATAACAGAAGTAGAAATTAGAAAATAAAAGATTATTACTGTGTACAAGTAAATAATGAAAGATTATTATTATATATAAGTAAAATATTATTAGTATTATTAGCATAATTATTAATATTGGAATGCATAAGTTAAATGACTCAGGCAATATTCACGAAGCACCTATATTGATTAAAAATAAAAAAACATATAGAAAAGAGATGGCCTCGGACCCTTTATGAGAACATATCAACTCTAGACTCATGACTTGTTTAACTCCATCCTCAGCTCTGCCTGCTCTTCACCCACATAAAGTTCATCTCCCAAGGAAAGAAATAATTCCTTCCAAGGTTCAAGGAAAAGCAAGTCTGAAGGGGTGGGGCCAGTGCTCAAGGGAACGTAGAGGCTAATTATCTCATTAGCTCCTGCTTAAAACATTGGAAAATATTTATAGCGCAGCTTGCAATGAATGACAATAAAGCGGCCTTGAGACAAGAATGGGAAAAACAGAAGAAGCATCCATCAAAACCACACATTCCTGCTGACTTCAAACCCTTAGGTTGGGTTTACACAATGACAGGAATGGCAGTTTTGGCCCAAGTCACACAAAACCTTCCCAGAAACCCAGACTCTCTCTGATAATAGGGGACCCATTGAAATACATTATTAAGTGGCCAAAGTTCAGCTCAATGTTCCTGCCCAAATGTTCAGAATATTTCAGATTAAAAATAACAAAATCTTGCAACATTTCAGTCCAAAATATCAACAATTCTGTAAGATTTCAGATGAGAATATGAAAACCTTCCAAGGTTTGTTGGTGAGAATGCTTATAATTTGGTGAAAGTATATGATACGATAAATGATTTTGGATGGGTGGATGGATGGATACATAGATAGATGATGGATGGATGGATGCATAGATGGATAGATAGACAGATAGATAGGCAGGCAGGCAGGCAGGCAAATAGATGACAGACAGACAGACAGACAGATAGATAGATAGATAGATAGATAGATAGATAGATATAGATGAGATAGATTAAAAAGATGAGAGAAAAAGAGAGATAATAGACAGAAGAGAGAGAAACAGATAATTGCTTCGTTTTATGACATCAAAAAAATAAAATAAAGTAAAAAAATAAAATAAAGTAAAAAAATAAAAAAAATAAAACATAAAAAATAAAATAAAATACAAGCTCCAACTCCAGGGCAGAACAGATAAAAGAAAATACTGTAACAAAATATGTATTTGGTAAAAACAAGGAAATAACGTTCAGATAAATACACCACCTTTACAGAGTACTCCTATCTGATTTTGGAGGTATCTAGGGGAAACAGTGTCCTTAGGCAAAACTGATTTATTTATATTCAGTGTACACCGTTAAATTCATCAAGACTCCTAGCACTTTATTGCAATCCAATAAGATGTCCATATAGGTAGACCTCAACATATGGCTATAACGGAGCCTATGGTCATCGTCCCTCCTCCAGGCCTTACTTATGGAAGAGGTGGCCGCAAGGGAGCTTCCGGGCAGCCTGCATGGAATCCCAGCAAATGGCACAGTCATCGTTGTTGGAGGCCAATTCTTCAGGAGTTGCCACTGCAAACCTAGGAAAAGCCAAGAGAGATGTGATACCAGGGTGAGCCAGATTGCCAGCTTAGGAGCCCAAAACTGCAGGCAGTTTCCGACTTATGACCACAATTGGGGAAATTTTACTTGCTACACAAGGCAAATAGTCTGTTGTCAGGGCGGGGGTGGGGGGTGGGAGTTGGTGATTTTTCATCTATTTATTTTCCAGATTTTTTTTTCTATTGTACTTGATTAATTTATTTGATTCTTTTTGTTACTTTTTAAATTGTTTTTTATTTTAAATATGGTTTTACATTCTCGAGTCACCATGGGCGAATAGGTGGCAATATAAATTCAATAATTATACAATTACATAAATAAATAAATAAATAAATGAGTTGTTAAAGCGGTTGAACAGACAGACAATTGAGAGGGGGGAAAGAGAGAAAAGGATGGATGGATGGATGGAATATAGATAGATAGATGGTAGGTAAGTGCCATGATGGTGCAATGGTTTGAATGCAAAATTGCAGGCTAATTCTGCCTACTGCCAGCAGTTCGATTCTGGCAAATAGGCAGCAATATAAATTCAATCAATCAATCAATCATTGTTAAGCAGGTTAACAGACAGACAACTGAGAGGGGAGCAAAGAGAGAAAAGGATGGACAGATGGATGGATGGAATATAGATAGATAGATGGTAGGTAAGTGCCATAGTGGTGCAGTGGTTAGAATGTGATATTGCAGGCTAATTCTGCCTACTGCCAGCAATTCAATCCTGGCAAATAGGCAGCAATATAAATCCAATAAATAAATAAATAAATAAGGCAGTTGTTGAGGGGGTTACACCTGATTTATATCTCCATTTTTGCAAAGGTTAAACAAATAACTGCCATCATTAAAGTGAATCATGCGGTCATTAAACGAACCCAGCTTCCCCTGCATTGACTTTGCTTGTCAGAAGCTGGCTGGGGAGGTTGCAAATGGCAGACCAAAAGACCTCAGGATATGCTACAAGGGTTGTAAACACAGGCCAGTTGTTGCCCATGTGGCCAAATTTTGATCACAAGAACACAGGGATGCTGCGACGGTCACAAACGTGTGAGGACTGGTCCTAAGTCACTTTTTCCAGTGCCGTTATGACAATAAAGCAGCCTTGAGACAAGAACGGAAAAAACAGAAGAAGCATCCATCAAAACCACACATTCCTGCTGACTTCAAACCCTTAGGTCACTAAACGAATGTCTGTAAGTCAAGGCCTACCTGTAAATCATGAAATAAAGGAATAGTAGACAAACACTGCTAAAACCACAATCTAAAGAGGAATTATGGAGCCTGTCATTTCTACAGTATAACGGTCTGGTTTGGCTCTGCAATCCAACAAGACAGACACAGACTTCATGAGACAGTTAGAACTGCAGAAAAAAATATTTGCAACCAGCCTGCCTTCCACTGAGGACCCGTATACTGCACGGGTCAGAAAGAGAGCTGAGAAAATATCCACAGACCCCTCACATCCTGGACATAAATTGTTTCAACTCCTCCCCTTGGGGTGCTTCTGTAGGGCACTGCATGTCAAAACAACCAGACACAAACTTCCTGCTTTTTCAGCTCTGAAGAAGCTTCTTGGATGAGAAGCGAAATGTCTTCAAAGAAAAACCAGAAAGTCCTACAGCCTCTTGAAAAAAAGTACATTTGGGACAACCATCACTCTGCTAAACAAATAATTCCCTCAGCACTGTCCAACTATTTACAAAGTCTGCACTACAATTACTGGTACTCTTCTCATCACTCCTTATCACCCATCCCCTCCCACTTGGGACTGTATGACTGTAACTCTGATGCTCGTATCCTTACGATTTATATGGACTGCTTCCTAGTATGATTTGACAGGAAATTTCTCCTTAGTTCTAGGTTGCTTCTCTCCTTGATTTGTTTCCACCCATTGCTTCTTGTCCTGCTTTCAGGTGCTTTGGAGAATAGCTTGGCTCCCTCTTCTTTGGGGCAGTCCCTGAGATACTAGGACATTGCTATCATGTCACCCCTAATCCTTCTTTTCATTAGACTAGACATACCCACTTCTTGCAAACGTTCTTCATAAGTTTTAGCCCCAGTCCTCCAATCATTTTTGTTGCTCTTCTCTGCACTCTTTCTATTGAGTATCTTATGATTTATCATTTCGTTGCTTGTGCACCCACTGAGAGCTTATGCACCAGAGACAAATTCCTTGTATGTCTAATCACACTTGGCCAATAAAGAATATTGTATGGTGGTGTGATTATTTTGCAGTTGTGGTGAAGGTCATCCCAATTCCCCCCAAAAGCATAAGCATGAGACACACGTGGCCCTAGATTGGGGGGTTTCATTATTTCTCACTCTAGAATTAAAGGAAGAGACTCACCTTGCTTCCATGTTCCCAACCACCCGCAGGTAATTCTTATGGCGCCGCAATCTGCGCTGAACTTCATGGAACAGGTAACGCAGCTGCATAAAGATCACCAGACTGGCCATTGACAGCCAAATGTTGCCAAACAGCTTCCAAATATATTTTTGCCCAAGAAGAGCAGGAAAGCAAATCACCATTGCAAGAGAAAAAAACACAAATAAAGAAAAGAGAATTATTTCACGATGTCCGGCTGAACCTTCTTCAATGAAATGTTTATCCTATTCAGGACACAAATACTTTATGCACAAAAATAGAAGGAAACTTTTGATTCCCGCAATGGATGAATGGCTGAAAAAGTTGATGGAGTTGGCACAGATGATTAAATTGACTTTTCTGATTAAAGCAAAAAATACCAGTATTTTTGTTTGTACTTGGAAACCCCTTCTGGACTTTATGCTTGAGGTGAGGGGGATAATGAATCTTTGATTTTGGGTTTTACTGATGAGATAGGTTTCCTATGATAGAAACGGCTAGTTTATACTATTATGTAAAAGTAAAAAGTTGAGGTTTGATGTTATCTTATTCTACTGCACCAAAGGGAGTCAATGCCTTTTCTTTCTTTTTCCTCTTTCCCCTACACTTTTCTCTCCCCTTTCCTATTTTTCCTATTCCCTTCTATATTTTTCTATTTTATATTACAGATTAATTTTTAAAAAGGACACAGTTCTCAGTTGGAACCTGCAACACTCAGTCCAAAACTTTCAAGAAAAAAAATATTTTTGGGGGGGAGGGGGGGCTTTGTGGCCTTACCAGAAACAAATTGCTTATGGAATCTCTTTCAAATTATTATTTAGTGGAATCCCCATTTATTATTTAGTGGAATCCCCATCCCCCCAAAAGTCTTGCTTTTTCATCCTGGTATACAAAGCAACATAAAGGAAGCCCTACTATGTGCAAGAGTACAGGCAGTCCCAGATATATGACCACCACTGAGCACAAATTTACTGTTGCTAAGTGAGACATTTATTAAGTGAATCAAATCAACTAGCCATCGCCAATTCACCGCAGCCAACTTAACTATGGCCAACTCAACACGGGACAATTCAACAATTGGCATTTTGATTCTCTTCCATGATTCTCTTCCACAATTTCTTTGACATATGTGTAACTCTTGTCCCAAGGCAAGTTGGCTGTGGCTAGTTGGCTGGTCCTGTGTCACATCTGCCCCAGGTTGGACTTGTGGAATGATTTTATTAAACCTTTATACCAGCATGTGAATGTGATGCATCAAATCCAAGGACAGCAGCATCAGCTCCATAATGAAATCGGTGTAATAAACATAGGTGCCTTTGCTCTCCCAGGTGCCTTCGTGATTCAGATCCCAGAGATGAATGATGTAACTGGGTGAAGGAAAGAGAAATCCTGCATTGATTTCCCCTGCTGGTTCTACAGGGAAGGGAACAGCAGCAAAAGTCTTACTCCTAACAGGTGCTAATGTTAATAAAAGAGATTTGTAGCTCAGGGTTGAAATGGGTGGGGGGGCTTGGTGCTCTTGTTTTCTTGCAGACGTTTCATTACCCAACTATTTAACATCATCAGTGCTAGAAAGGAGGAGAAGGGGAGGAGGAAGAGGAGGAGGAAGAGGAGCGGGGAGAGGAGGTGGAGAGAAGGAGGAAGACAGTGGGGTCCTTGGTGTTCTCCAAACTTGGTTGTTTTCTTGTGGACATTTTATTACTCAACTGTTTAACATCATCAGTGCCGAGGAGGAGGAGGAGAAGGAGGAGGAAGAAGGGGAAGGGGAAAGGGAAGGGGAAGGTGAGGGGGAAGGGGAAGAGAAGGAAAGATGAAGACTGTGGGGTCCTTGGTGCTCTCTGAGCTTGGTTGTTTTCTTATGGACATTTCATTACCCAACTGGTTAACATCATCACTGCTAAGAGGGAGTGGGTTTCTAGAAAGGAGGAGGAGGAGTGTAGAGCCCTTGGTGATTTCTGAGCTTGGTTGTCTTCTTTCTAGTCTAGCATTGATGATGACACCTAGTTGGGTAATGAAATGTCTGCAAGGAAATGGGAAAAGTTAACCAATCCATAACAACAGCAACATAAAATAACCACCTTCTTTCTTAGGTCAGATGAATGGCAATCTGACCTTGCGGTCAAGCCCATTTTAGGAAGGAAATGCCACACAACCTGTTCGGTGTGGATAGCGTGCTTACCGTAAAATCACGTGCACGGTTCTTACAGTGACAAGCAGCGACTGTTAAGGGACAAAAAGAATTTGCCCGTCATTCTCTGAAGCTGGAGCAGTTACCACAAAAAAACAAGGAAATGGCTTTTCCAGTCCTACGAGTTTAAATGTTCCTTCTGCATTCCACAATTGGCAATGGCCAAGATCAGAAAAAGATTAAGTTACAGAAACTATATGTCTGTTCTTGGAGAAGTGCAGAATTTTGTTGTGGTTTTTTTTTTTGCACACACACAAACAATAAACAAATAAACCCAAAATATCAAAGTAGCTTTGTTTTGTAAGATATAAAACTTTGGAGAACATTTTACAAAAATGGGTAAAATCGATTTATACCTCGCAGGAAGCACAAATGGACAAACAAACAAGACCCTGTGGGATACAAAAAGGGATAAAATGCCTTTATTCTAGGTGCTTGAACAGATATATAAGATGAAGAAATTCTGTTGCTAAGCAGGGAGGTTGCTAAGTGACTCATGTCCAACTGTACAACCTGTGCACTGCAATTGTTAAGTGAACCACTGCGTTTGTTAAGTGAGTCGTAAGATCATGAAATGAATCCAGGTTCCTGCATTGACTTTGCTTGTTGGAAGCCAGCTGGGAAAGTCACAAATGATGATCCACTTGTCCTAAATACATGCCAGTTGCAAAGCGATCCCATGATCGTCAGGTGCTATGCTGGTCGTACATGCGAGGACCAGTCCTAAGTCTCTTTCTCCGGGGCCTATAACTTTGAATGCTTGCTTAAACAAAAGGTTGTAAATCTAGGGCTACCTGAAGTTGCTTCAAAGGAAAATTCTGCTTAAAAGTTTTAAGTTATGACAAGTGATACGGGTAGTCCTCCACCTATGACTGCAATTGAGCCCAATGCTTCTGTTGCTAAGTGAGACAGTTGCTAAGAGAACTTTGCCCCATTTTATGAACTTTCTTGCCACAGTGTTGTGCTTAGCCAGCAGCAGGTGCGGACAGCTGAGGAGAGCGAGGACTCAGAGGAGGGGCCGGGACCATCAGGGAATGGACTGCTGCCTTCAGGGATTGTGGGGGCTGGCAGCAGCGATGAGGAGGTTCCTGAGGAGCCTGTGCCAAGTGCATGTCCGCGCAGGATTGCTCACAGGAAAGAGCAGTTACAACAGCACAGGCGACTCAGGAGTAAGGCTGCAAGGTAAGGGCCCCTCCTTCAAGAAGATAAAAGCCAGCTGTGAATTGGATGTTCTTTGCAGGAAGCCTCATGGACATTGTAGTATCTTAGTTGTATTTGAAGACTCTTGAGTTGTAAAATATTTCTAGGTTACCTTATCTGTTATTCTTGGCAGCTTCGTGCAGTTTTGGCGAAGCTTGTGTTTATCAAAGTTAATTACTGTAGTTTGCAACAGCCTTTTAACCAGGGATTTGTAAGAATCATTAAAAGGTTTTTGTTCCCTTTGGTTCATGTTTGTTTTATTGGAAAAGGGTTTGGGTCAGAACACACAGTTGTTAATATGATAGACTTGCAGGGCCAGCATTTCAATTTCATTGTACACATGTTCTGCATTGACAATAAATGTTTGATTGATTGAGTGGATCAATGGAGTTGTTAAATGAGTAACCTGGTCGTAAAGTGAATCTGGCTTCCCCGTTGATCTTGCTTGTCAGAAGGTTGCAAAAGGGGATCATGTGACCCCAGGGATACTGCGACCATCATAAATAGGAACCAGTTGCCTGGCATCCTAATTTTGATCAGGTAATCCTGGGGATCCTGCAATGGCCATATGTGTAAAAATTGGTCACAAATCACTTTTTTCAGTGATGATGTAAGTTTGAAGGGTCACTAAATGAGCTCTTGTAAGTTGAGGACACCTGAATTCAAGATTTTATTAGGTTGCAGCAGCAGGATAATTTGCAGAATTATTATTTTTTAATTCAGTGTCATGACCCTGTCAGTATCTGAATCCGAGGAGGAAGACAAACAGCTGACAGGGAATGGGAGTGTGGCTCTGTTGGCTGTGGAGGAAACTGGGGAAGGGCAACGTCCGGCTGGACAGAGCAAGGGAAAGGTAGAACAAGGGAGAGGAAGGGTCTCTGGCTTTCAGAGGAAGACCCAGGTCCACTCCTTCTTCATCCTAGGGCAACCAAGGAGGTATGGAGAAGAGAGCAACGTGGGTTGCATGGCTTACATGGGAGGAAAGGGCCCTGATTCCCTTTATTAGCCACACCTGGGAATGAGAGCTTAAAAGATATGCATGCTGAGTGTGGCAGCTGCTGGGAGCAAACGCGACTTTATCTTGTGTTGACTTTGCTTATCTGTGTTTCTGGCATCTTCCCAACTGTGTTGAGTTATTGCCATGCCTTCACATCTGGAATTCCTTCTCCTGCCCTACCAAGACTAATTAACTCATTTTGCCTTGATTGGACTTATAGTTACAGTTTTTGTTGACCATGTTTTGGACTGGATTCTCTGCAGCCAAAGGCTGTTCCTGGGAGAGTTTTTTCTCCAGCCAGAAGGTAACCAGGACATTGGGGGCAAAGTTGGAGCTAATAAAGTGACTCCTACTGATTATCTGGCTGTGTTGCTTTGGGTCATCACAGTCAGTGTGTTTGAGAGAGAAACCTAACACTGAATCCATGGACTATTTACGTGGAGAAAGTAAAAAAGGATGAATAATATGTAACAGAAAATGACAGTTGTATTAAGTAATGTGAAAGAGAAAACCAAATATTTGTAATTCTGCTGAACAGAAAAAGCTTGCAAATCCTATGAAGGGCAGGATCCAATTACAGATGAAATAACTATAGGTAGATCTCGACTTACAACCACAATTGAGCCCAAAATTTCTGGGGCTAAGCGAAACACTTGTTAAATCCATGTTCGTCCTGTTTTACGATCTTTTTTGCCAGAGTTGTTAAGAGAATGATTGAAGTTGTTCAGTTAGTAGCATGGTTGTTAAAGTGAATCTTTCTTCCCCATTGAAGGTTGCAAAAGGGGACCCCATAACCCCCTTTCCATGGACAATGTAGTCGTCATAAATATGAACCGGTTGCCAAGCATCTGAATTGTGACCATGTGTGTGTGTGTGTGTGTGTGTGTGCTGCAACGATCATAAATGTGAAAATGTCATAAGTCCCTTTTCTTTCAGTGCTATTGTAACTTTGAAGGGTCACTAAATGAACTGTTTAAGTTCAAGGATTATCTGTATTTAACAAAAAACTTTTTAAAAAATAAGATTACATTTAATGAAGTGCCATTCAGAACAATCCATTGCTACTTAGGATCTCTGCCATGCCTACCCTGATGCCCCCCCCCAAAAAAGTGCTGAGGGTCATCACAACAACGTACCGAACACAAGAAAGGAATGTGACGTCACAGCAAAAGGACATAGGTATTTCATGGGTCCCGTCAGTCAAGCCAAGGCGCCAAAATAGACAAGGTCTCCAGTCACTAAGGTGCATTAACTGCCTGCAGAACCAACTTCCTGGAACACAAGAAGCTGGAAACTGTAAACCCAATGCAGACAACCCCAATGTTTTTTAATATGTGTCAAATAAAGAATTGAAGGACTATTTGGTTTCTATGTAGATTCTGAACGGCTCAAGGTTGACTCAGCTTCCCATCCTTCTTGATGTTAACAAAATGAGGAGCCAGATTGTTGAGAGCAAGAGGTTGATTTTGTAAACCAATTAGAGAGGGCTCTAAAACACTGTGAAGCACTATATAAGTCTAAGTGCTATTGCCATTGCCCGCCCTTCCTTCCTCCTCCTCCTCCTCCTCCTCCTCTTCTTCTTCTTCTTCTTCTTCCTCTTCCTCTTCTTCTTCTTCTTTCAATCCTGACCAGCTGAAGGTTGTCTCAGCCTTCCATCCTTCTGAGGTGGGTAAAATGAGGACCCAGATTGTTGAGGTCAATAGGCTGACTCTGTAAACCACTTAGAGAGGGCTGTAAAGCACTTGAAGCGATATATAAGTCTAAGGTCTATTGCGATTGCTAGTTTGTAGAGACTAAGCTAATAGCCTACAAATCTATTGAAATCTTTTAACCTTCGTACATCAAATGTGGGAGCTATTCAAAGAATGACAGACCAAGGCATGCTGGTACTGATCTTCGGGTACTAATTTAAATTATAATTAAATAATTATAAGGAGATGAGTGCTGAAACTTTGAAGTATATGTCCTCTGTGCTTAGCCATGAGTGGCTGGGAAGGGAACATTCCCAGCTCGCAAATGCTGTAATCCTGAACTGATTATATAAACAGTGTTAGGAAAGGCAGACTGTTCTTCAAAACAAACTCCATCTTCTAACGATTCCAATCCCTGGTAGTTTGAGCTCTGCTCAAATAGACTGTGACTTGCTCAGTAGTGTTGAGTCCAGTGGAAAATCATTGCAGCCCGCATCTGTTTTTTGGGAGCTTCCTGGCCTCAGAACTGCCTCTGGGGGAGCGTTTTGGCTCCCCTAAGGCTCCCCTGGGGCTTTGAAGGCAAAAAATGGAAGGGGGGGCTGAGCCATTTTTTGCCTTCCTGGGCCTCAGCAAGGGGAACTTATTTTATTTTATTTATATTATTTGATTTTTATTTTATTTGTTAATTGCTCACAAGATAATAGGTATAAGTAAAAACGTAGTTATGAATACATGGATACATATAAAAAATAAATAAAAGAAACAGTAGGACAGGGATGTAGGCACATTGGTGCGCTTATGCACGCCCCCTACAGACCTCTTAGGAAAGGGATGTGGTCAATAGTAGACAGTCTAAGGTTGAGGTTTGGGGAAGAAACCACAGAGTCAGGTGGAATATTCCAGACATTGACCCCTCTGTTCCTGAAGTCGTATTTCCTGCAATCAAGTTTGGTGCGGTTAACCTTGAGTTTGTATCTCTTGTGTGCTCTTGTGTTGTTATGGTTGAAGTTGAAGTATTCATTGACAGGGAGGACACTGCAATGTATGATTTTATATACCATACTTAGATCGGACCGAAGGCAGCGTAGTTCTAGGTTTTCTAGGTCTAGAATTTCAAGTCTGGTGGCTTAAGGTATTCTACAACGAGTAGAGGAGAACAGCTGATTGTTGGGAGGGGAAAAAAAGAAAGAAATACCTTAGGCGAAGTCAGGCAGGCAGGGTGAAATGAACATCGGAAGGGAGGGCAACCAGGTCGGGGGCATGGCCAGCCAGAACTCACTACCGGTTCTGCGACCCAGGCCAAATCCTTGTTACCGGTTCGCCTGATCCGGTGCGAACCTGTTGAATTCCATCATTGATTTTAACTTACTGCACCTGTGTAGGGTTTGCCAATTGCACAGGGGCCGGTAGGACCGCACTCCAAAGGATTAATGTCATTGCCCAGGGGATCATGGGTTGCCCTCTCCCCTCTTTGGAAGAGCTTTATAGCTCCCACTGCCTTAAGAAAGTTCAAAATATTCTCAAAGATCCATCTCATCCTGGAAACCCTTTTTTTTTTAACTATTACCATCTGGCAGACAGTACAGGACAATAAACACAAGCACAAATAGGCTGGAAATCAGATTTCCATGTTAGAACCAAATATGAAAAAGAAGCACCAATACTTGATTCTGCATATTATAATAGCAGCTAGAATAAGTTTTGCTCAAAATTGGAAATTGGCTACGACCCCTTCAAAAAACATGATAATCAATAAGATACATGAATGTGCCGAGATGGATAGACTAACTGAACTGCTAAAAGATAATCAAGACAGTGAATATTACAAAACATGGGATATCTGGTACGACTGGCTAAAGAAAAGGTGATATCTGATGACCCAGTAACATTTTGAAAATAAAGGTGATGTGTAAATAAATGTAAATAAACTACATGTATGCATATATAGAGTTTAAAAGGATGAAGGAGTTATTATGACAATGTATAACAAGCTATCGGAAGGAAAGTACAAGTGTATTGCTCAAACAATGCTGTAAAATGCATATACATGTTTTTAATTTTACAAATGTTGAATAAATATATTATTTTTTTTAAAAAGGCTGGAAATCAGCTTCTATCTCAGGGCAGTAGCTCTGTTGAATTCTACTGTATAGTGCAATATTAATGCAGTATCAGGGGTATTCAATTCAGTGTATAGAATGTGAAGGATGTGTGTTTGTGTTTAGTTTCATAGTCATCATGTACACCGAAAATGGTATTTAATTTCGTTGTTCGAGGTACAATGACAATAAATTAAACTAAACTAAACAATATATACAGAGAGTCCTCCACTTAAAACAATTTGTTTAGTGACTATTCAAAGTTATGATGGCAGTGAAAAATGTGATTTATGTCCATTTTTTATAGTTACAACTTTTGCAGCATCCACATGTGATCAAAATCCAGATGCTTGACCACTAGTTCATACTTATGACTGTTGTAGTCCAGTGATCCTCTTTTGTGACCTTTTGACAAGCGAAGTCCACGGGGAAGCCAGATTCACTGAACAATCATGGTACTAACTGAACAGCTGCAGTGATTCACTTAGCGATGTGGCGAGAAAAGTCGTAAATTGGGGCAAAATTCATTTAACAAATGTCTCACTTAGCAACACACATACTTTGGGGTCCATTGTGGCCGTAAGTGGTGGACTACCTCTACTGCCTAAAAACACACACACACACACAAAATGTAACAACCCTCCCACCTGCAGGCACAATGAAGCTCGGGAAAACCAGAAAAGCCAAAAACCCCAGGAAATTTAACCAGGAATCTCACCTCGGCTGCCATGAAGGACAGTGTGTGCATTCCATGCGCGTAGCCAATGAGGCCGCACACCACTGCCAAGCCACAGCAGGAAAGCAACATGACAATCAGCAGAGTCAGGACTCGGATGTGGCTGTTCAGCGGAGTGGTGGGCGAAAAAGAGAGCTGAAAAATACCAACACATGAGTTAGAATGGAATAGAATAGATACTGGAATGAAGAAAAGAGCAGAGCAGAGCAGGACAGAACAGAACAGAACAGAACAGAATAAAATGTCCTGCCCAATGTGTCCCGCATTATGGGTCACATGCTGGTCAGCTGGATAGAGAAGCTCAAAATCCAGGACTGGATGGTCACAGCCATTCTTCCATTCTGGCTTCAAATCCCACAATTTAAATTATCTCATGGGTGAAAAAAAATATTTCCTTCTATCCATCCTCAATCTCCATGCATTTAGCTGCTGAGCTGTAACCTCAAATATTAACCACATAAAATAGGGAGAAAACATCTGTGGGATCTTTGATGCTCTCTCTGAGCTTGGTTGTTTTCTTGTGGACGTTTCATGACCCAACTAAGTGACATCATCAGCACTAGAAGGGAGTGGGGTTTGCTATGTTGGTGGGAGTGTTCTTAATGGCTGCTTGATTAGGCTGTTGTTTACTGTTTGATTGTTGTTTGCATCCATAGTTCCTTAATTGGATTGTTGTTTACTGCTTGATTGTTAGTTTAGTACTAATCTTGACACTGATCTCCAAGATAAAGAGTAAACTCCACACCCTTCTAGCACTGATGATGTTACCTAGTTTGGTAATGAAACAACCAAGCTGAGAGACCACCTAGGACCCCCACAATTCAACCCCGAGCTACAAATATTTTCTTCTATTGGAATGTATTTCCTTTTATAGCAACCTGTAAAATCTAAAGACATTTAGAGTAAAATCTCTTATTCTATTTTATAAGAGGACTGGAGGCTAAAACATATGAAGAATGCTTGCAGGAATTGGGTATGTCTAGTCTAGGGAAAAGAAGGACTGGGGCTGAGATGATAACTGTATTCCAATATTTGAGAGGCTGCTACAAACAAGAGGGAGTCAATCCATTTTCCTAAGAATCAGAAGGCAAGAAACAGTGGATGGAAACGAATCGAGGAGAGAAGCAACCTAGAACTAAGGAGAAATTTCCTAACAGTGAGAACAATTAACCAGGGGAACCACTTGCCTCCAGAAGTTGTGAATGCTCCAACACTGGAAGTTTGTAAGAAGAGATCAGACAGCCATTTGTCTGAAATGGTATAGGGTTTCCTGCCTAGGCAGGGGGTTGGACTAGAAGACCTCCAAGGTCCCTTCCAACTATTCTATTCTATTTTATTTTTAATTCTGTTCTGTTCTATTCTCTTTTCTCTTCTCTTCTCTTCTCTTCTCGTCTGGTCTCTTCTCTATTCTATTCTATATTCTAAACTTTTGGGTGTTTTAAAACATGATTTTTTTAATATAACTATTCTATTCTGTTCTAGTCTAGTCTATTCTACATGCTATTGTACTCTATTTCTATTCTATTTCTAGTCTATTCTTTAAGCTATTCTGTTCTGTTCTATTCCTATTCTATTCTATTCCATTCCAACTATTCTATTCTATATTCCTATTCTATTCTATTCCTTATTTGTATTCCATTCCATTCCACTCCACTCCATGCCGCTCTATTGTACTATTCTGTTCTGTTCTGTTCTGTTCTGTTCTGTTCTGTTCTACTCTACTCTACTCTACTCTATTGTATTATTCTATTGTTTCTATTCTATTATTCTATCCTATTCTAGCAGGGCATCCAAATCATGGCCCATTTCATGCACAAAATAAAAGTGATTCTTGCACCCCAAATATCCAACTTTAATGACCTGAGAGACAAATTGATGATAGGGTCTGGGGTCAATTAAATCCCCTCTCCATTGCCCAGATACATGGAGAAATATACTTACATATTCAAACCTGTCCTTGCAAAGCTGGACCATGAGATGTAAGAACACTAGACCAGAAAACCAGAGGCACCACATGACCACTTCGTCCACGGTCTGGACATTTAACACCCCGAAAATAAAAATAAACTTGTAGAAGATAAAGTTCCAAAACTTATCCTTGAGATGCTGAAAAAGAGATGTGCACATATAGTTGTTGTTATTCTTGTTTTTTAAGGTCACGCTACACATTGTGAACCATTATGCAATAGGATAAGCTATAATTGGGTTATTAATTGGTAAATGGGAATTTAACTAAAGTGCAGGTGGATAGTCATTCATAATTCATTTAAAATTTACTCTAAAAGTAAAACATACTGCTTTGTTTTTGAACATTTAATGAAAATTGATTTTTTTAAAAAAACATACTGAGTAGTGGTTTTTGAATAATTTTCTGGTGGGTTTTTGGAATTGCACCTAAAAATTAAAATGTTTGCTCTCTTGGGCCCAGATAATAAAAATATGTGAAAATGCCCATTAAAAAGAAATAATTTAATGAATATCATTCACCAATCATTCATTGCAAATATCATAAACCTAATAGTCATACCAAACCGACATTTCTTACCTGCCTTTCACTAACACGGAGAGGGCCAAAAACAATGGTCTGTATTAGCTTTGCAATCAGCATCAGAATGCAGCAGGCTGTATTTACCAACACCTGGAAAAAATAAAATAAAATAAAATAGAATTGAAATAATTAGAATTAGACTTAGAATTGTTATGTCCCATCAAGCTCACTATCAAGCAACTAGAATAGACAGTAGGGTAGAGTGGGGTGGGGTGGGGTGGGGTGGAATAGAGTGGGATGGGATGGGATGGGGTAGGATACTGGAATGAAGAGTAGAGGTTTGTAAGAGGAGACTAAAAAAATCATTTGTCTGAAATTGTATAGAGTCGCCTGCTTGAAGAAGGAGCTAGATTAGAAGACTTCCAAAGTCTCTTCCAACTGTTATTATGTTTGGAGTGAAGCGGAACGGAACAGAACAGAAGTATCTTAAAATTCAGATTATTTGCCAAATTACTTCCTTTCAGACATTTGGGAGAAAATGTAACACCCATTCAGGACAGCCAGCAGCCATGCAGGCTGTGGAACTACTAACATTGATATGGCACCACTTGAAAATTTGTAACCCAAATAATGTGCAACAAACAAAGCAAACATAAGAACAATCAATGTCCTATTAATACAAATATCATTATTGAAAAAATCTCAAACAAAGGCTAATCCGTAGTCATGAGAATCAAGTAATTAATAAGGAGCTATAGTTCTGATTTGCATGCTGTAGACATGCACCTTCCTGCCTGTCACTTTTATGACATTTATTTATAACATCTGAGTCACCATTCAGGTTTTAATTTCTTTACAGTGATTTATTCTGGAATTAAAAACATGACATGGCTTGATGTTTTTTTTTACTCCATGTCAATAACAGAAGTCACACAATGGAAAAACCTGATACAAGCCAAAATAGTCTTTTAAATAGATCTGACTAATTCAAGCTATACATAAGGAAGTAACTCATCCTAATCATTATTCCTTGCATCCTGAGAACCTGTCACATAAAACTTTGCTGAGCAAAGTTTAAAAACAACTCTATAGCTGACATTCACCAAAGGATCTCAGAACCATCCTAAAGAAAACAATTCTGCAAATAAAGGGACAGATTCTGTTCACAATCCTTGTCCATAAATCCCCTAATCCTTTCATATTGGCAAGAGATGCAAGACTTTTGAACATGAAATCGAATGAAGTTGATTTCAAAACCCTTCTATAATTCTGCAATTGGCTACTAACAGAGTAGGATCAACAAAAATATCATTCAATTTTTTTTTAGGATTGTTGTAATCACTAACACACTATGTTTTTCAAGCTTGGCAACTTGAAGATGGTGGACTTCAACTCCCAGAATCCATTGCTGGCTAGGGAATTCTGAAAGTTGAAGTCCATCCAACTTCAAGTTGCCAAGCTTGAGAAAGGTTGATTCATCCTTTCATCCTTCCGAGGTGAATAAAATGAGGACCCAGATTAAGTGCTATTGCTATTGTCCATCCCATCCATCCATCCATCCATCCATCCATCCATCCATCCATCCATCCATCCATCCATCCATCCATCCATGGTATGCAGTGGTTAGTATGCAGGATTGCAAGCTAACTCACTGACCACTGCTGGCAGTTTGATCCTGACCGGCTCAAGATTGACTCAGCCTTCCATCCTTCCGAGGTGGGTAAAATAAGGACCTAGATTGTTGGGGGGCAAGAGGCTGACTCTGTAAACCGCTTAGAGAGGGCTGGAAAGCAGTATAAAGCAGTATATAAGTCTAAGGGCTATGGCTACTGAGAAACACTCCTGTAACAGAATATGCTACCCTTGTTCGTATGTTGTCTTTCGTAGAGCCAGGAACCACATTTGGCAAAAAGTGAATGAAATTAAATGCCAGCCTATCAGATTCACATGTTACTCAAAACAGGACAGTCTTGTCATTCAAACAGGTGAACGAACCCCAAGCCTGTCTCACCTAGATCCCAGTCAGGTTTCCAACATTTCCATTTGATGTAATGGAAAAACTTGCATTAATTCAGGGTTATATCCACAAAAAATGCTCCCCAGGGCAGTTGGGAAATAGGGCTGCCCTTCCTTGTACATCTGAAAACACACCCAGCAAACTACCTTCTAGGGAAATGGTAATGGGAGTGAGTTAAAGTAGCTTTATTTTCACATTTTTTAAAAATAAAACCTATTTAGGTGTGTAAGACAAGCAAATAGGGCAAGGGGAAAAAATATTCAGTTTGGCAAGGCTGCGATAAACCCATGAATAAAACAGGAAAGCGAGATAGGTGGACAGCATATGGGATCTCCCTGGAAGTGCAGGAGGTGGTCGTGGGAACAGGTCAGCTTTAAATTGAAATAATCAGAATTTATTTATGTTTATCCCATCTTTATTATTTTTATAAATAACTCAGGAAACAAAAAACAGCTGGACAGGATTTCAGAGTCCAGAAAGAAAAATAAATAACCAATGAAAAGAAATATAAACACACAATTACATTTAGTTCTCGAGTTTAGTGACCATTCAGAGTTACGACGGCACTGACAAAAGTGACTTACAGTCATTTTTCACACTTACAATTGCGGCAGCATCTCCAGCTGGTCATGTAATCAAAATTAGAGCGCTTGCCAAAGGGTTCGTATTTACAACGGTTGCAGCGTCCCAGAGGGGTCATGGGATCCCCTTTTGCAACCTTCCAACAAGCCAAGTCAATGGAGAAGCCAGATTCACTTAACAACAGTGTTATTCATTTAACAACCGAAGTGATTCAATCAATCAAACATTTTATTGTCAATGCACAACATGCGTACAACGACATTGAAAATTTCACTGAGCAACTGTGGCAAGAAAAGTGCTAAAATGGGGCCAAGCTTGCTTAATAACTGTCTTGCTTAACGACTGAAATTCTGGGTTCCAGTGTGGTCGTTAAGTTGAGGATTACCGGTAAGTTTCAACCTTAGACAGCAATAAAATTGGGAGTTTCTGAAAAGCAGGACATTAGAAAAAAGTCCCAGGCGATAATTGCTTACCCTGGCTGAAGAACCAGCTTAGTTTGTTTCCCTGACCAGAGGCAGCCGGTGTTTACCTGCTGCCACGCCCCCTCCCCAGGTGATTCACTTCACTTCCTGTCTGGCAGACTGCCAAGTCACAGGCCCAGAGCTGAGCTGGGTTGCAAGCAGAGGTAAATGTTCCAGTTCTTTGCCATTTCTACACTTAAGGTGCTGATCTTGGCGCTAGTGTTAAGCATCAAAAGCTGTACTGGTTTGTTTGACTCTCAGAAAAAGTTCTTGCACTCATATGAGTTTCCTCCAACTGCCATCTGGAGCAAGGATTGTTGGGTTGGTCAATATTCAGGACAGGACCTGTTCTGTGATGGCTCCTTCAGGGCTTTCTCCCCAACAACAGCTCTACAGCTTTAACAAAAAGATCCCTTAGTCCTGTTTTAAAACAAAAAAAGTTCAGTGTAAAACATTCCTATACCTGCCATCTTAAAATGGGAGGGAGAGAGGGAGGGAAAGAAGGATGGAAAAGGAAGGGAGGGACAGAGACAGGAAAAAAGAAGGAAAAGGGAGGGAGGCAGGAAAGGAGGGAAGGAAAAGGAAGAGAGGGAGGGAGGATGAGGGAAGGAAGGAAGGAAAAGGGAAGGAAGGAAGGAAGGAAAAGGGAAGGAAGGAAGGGGGAAAGGAGGAAGAAGGAGGAAGGGATGGATTTCTAATGCTTCCTGCCAGTGTCCCACAAGGAAACTCAATGGGGAAGCCAGCAGGAAGTCAGAAGTCCTGCTCCCATTGCATCGTTTTACCGACTTGGCGTCCTTCTGTTTCTCTGTTCAGGTTTCTGAAAGAATGACGACCAAGGGACCACGAGAGTCACCTTAACTTTTGAAAACCTCATGCAGTTATGCTTTTCTTATGCCACTAGTCCTCGACTTACGACAACAACTGCACCCAAAACTTCCCTTGCTAAGCGAGACAATTTCAGAGTGAGTTTTGCCCCATTTTACGACCTTTCTTCCCATGGCTGTTAAAGGCGATCCCTACAGCTGCCAAGGCTTGTGAATCTTCATCACGTGACAACGGAGATGCTGCAACAGTCACAAACATCAAAAACAATTATAACTCTTTTTTTTTTTTTTCAGCGCCGCTGTAACTTCAAACCTCCACGAAACGGACCGATGTAAGTAGAGGATTTACCTCTATCACATGAATTTTATTATCATTAGTTTAGGCCACAAATCGTTCCATTGCATCTTGGTCCCTCTTTCAAGCGACTGACGTTTTGAAAATGTGTACCTGGCACTGTGAGCTTACCTGGCGCATAGCAGGCTATTAAAGCAATTCAGTAAGTAATGTGAAGCCATTTAATCCAGACACAACATGCCAAGAATCCCGACCCATTTGCCTTTCAAGAGTTGTGGGAGAGCTCATCAACAATTGCATGTGCAACATCACGTTCAGAGTGTGTTTGCACAACGAAAAAATAGCATTTCAATCTTGTGTGTTACGAAAGGCTAGTGACCAGAAGTGGCATTCAGCCGGTTCTGACCGGTTCTAGAAAACTGGTAGTGAGAAAATTTTTGAGTAGTTCGGAGAACCAGCCAATCCCACCTCTGACTGGCCCCGCCAACCCCATCTCTTCTCTGCCTCCCATCGAGTCCCAGCTGATCAGCTGGGTCTTCTTTGGTTGCCCTGCACAGGAGAACGGACCTGGAAAGCAGGTTAGTGGGGAGGGAATGCAGATTTTGCAGTACCCTTCTCCTGCCACGTCCACCAAGCCACACCCACCGAACCTGGAGTAAAAAAATTTGAATCCCACCACTGCTAGCAACTATCTTTAACTACTTCATTGTGGGGCAGCAGGCACCTTTAAGCTTCTATTGAAAAAATAAACTGATTTAAAAAATGGGACAGTTACTGTTCTCGACTCCCATTGGTTCGTTTAATGACCGTTCAAACTGAATAAAAAGGGATGACCATTTTGCACACTTAACAACCATCGCAGCATCCCGACAGACACGTGATCCAAATTTGGAACCATTTCAAGTTCGATGGAACCCATGGAACAGAAGTTGCCTTCGAAAGTTGTGGGAGCTTCATCACTGGAGGTTTTCAAGGGGAGATTGGACTGCCATTTGTTGGGGATGGTGTAGGGTCTCCTGCTTGGGCGGGGGGAGTTGGACTAGATGACCTACAAGGTCCTTCCCAACTCTGTTAATCCATTTATCTTAATCGATCATCTGTTCATCGCTGTTTACGAACTCAGTTGAAATAAAAGTTGCGTCGTCCCCATTCTTTGTACATATTTTTGGGCGCATTCTAATAATGTCTACATTATTCTAAACACGATTCCTACTCTGCAGAGTCTTCTGTAAGGTTCTTTCTAATGTTTGTTTGGTTTTATTGTGTCTTGGACTGCCGTTTGTCAGAAATGGTGTAGGGTCTCCTGCTTGGGCAGGGGCTGGGCGAGATGATCTACAAGGTCCCTTCCAACTCTTGATCATCTGTGACCACTGCAATGTCCCAGGGTCAGATGATCCCTTTTTGCAACCTTTTAACCAGCTAAGTCAATGGGGGAATCCAGGTTCACTTAACGACTGTGTGACTGACTTAACGACTGCAGCAATTCACTTAGCAACTGTGGCCAGAAAGCTTGTAAAATGGTGCTTGTAAAATGAACTCACTTTAACAAATCTCTTGCTTAACAACAGAAATTTTAGGCTTATTTGTGGCCGTACGTCGAGGACAAGCTCAGGTACAGAAGTTCTCAACTTAAAGTTGTTTGTTTAGTGACCATTCAAACGGTCACTGCGGCACTGGAAAAAAAAGCAACCAGTCTCACAATTACAACTGTCACAGGATTCCCACAGTCACATGATCAAAATTTGGGCACTTGGCACAGCTGGCTTTTTTTTTTTTTTTTTTTTTATGGTTCACATCCTGGAGGTCATATGATATCATTGCAATCTTCCCGGCGGTTTTCAATTTGGGGAAGCCGGATTCACTTAACAACCGTGATGTGGTTCACTTAATAACTAAAAACGATCCTCCTAACGAGGGGTCGCCAACCTTTTGGACTTCAAGGACCACCAAACTCATAATTTTAAATCCCACGGACCATTAATATGGATTTTGACTGAGGTGGCTTGCTGAACATGGTGGGAAAGTCGGTCCCATATTCCGGAGCTGCAGTGGTCACAGGATGGCCTTTTGGTCATCCTGGAGCAGCTGCTCCTCCACCTGGGTGCACCAGCTGCCATGGACTGGAGGAGCTGCTCCAGGATGACCAAAGGGCCAGTCCTGCGACCACTGCAGCTCTGGAATACGGGACCGACTTTCCCACCAACCTCAGCAAGCCACCCTGGGGCGGATTTCCCTCACACGCTGTTTGGTCTTACGCTTCAGTTCCAGCTCACATGGCTCTACTCAAGGCAAGGTTTGTGCTTGGCTGAAGGGTGGGGGCCAGTGGGTGGGCAGGCCACGTGGGCGGTGCAGCCTTGTGTTTATGAGCAGCCTGGATTAACTGCTTTGGGGAGACATTTCTCTGCAGATCACCAAAGTATTTTTCACAGCTCAACAGTGCTCCGTGGCCCACCAGTTGGCAACTACTGCTCTTAACAACCATGTCAACAACAAAAAAAGTTGTACAATTGAGCGTGACTCATTGAACAAGCCCCTTGCTTAATGGTGGGAATTCTGATTCCCATTCTGTAAATGGAGGACTAGCTGGCTATGAATGAATAACCATGTTATATAAGCTAACCTGCCTTTAGGTTTAGCCTCCTGTGTGAATTAAAGCCTATACATTCAAGGTGGAAAAAGTGAATGACAGCAATGGAAAAAAAGTTGCCGCTGCTTCCAACCACTACAATTGTGACCCTTGGCACCATGCACAACAGGGTGGGCTAGATTTTCTTCGTAACCCCTTCCAAGTTTTACATTCTAAGACTTTAGGGCTTAACACACAGAAGAACACATGTTTCTTTTTCTCTTCTCTCCAGCATTTCTAGATTACGCAGAACTCATCGAGGTCTTTTTAAAGCCACCTGTTGAGAGGCAGAAATTCCAAAACTGAGTCTGTTTCGGAAACCGAGATCTCTTTCTGAGCAAATTCAAGAATTTGTCCATCATGCCTGTAGGGCGATCAAGCCGAGGATAACCTCAGATGAAAAGACTGCCACTCCCTTAAATCCCAGCCACTTGGTCATCATCCAAGGTGATGGGAGCTGCAATCCAAAACATTTAGAGGACATCCAACTGTTCAGCCCAGGTTAAGAGACAAGCCTGCACCCCAAATAGCAATCGCAATGGCACTTCGCCTTATGTACCGCTTCACTGTGCTTTCCAGCCCTCTCTGAATGGTTTACAGTCTCACCATATTTTTCCCAACAATCTGGGTCCACATTTTACCCACCTCAGAAGGACGGAAAGCTGAGTCAACCTTGAGCCTGGTGAGAACTAAACAGCTAAACTGCAGGCAGTTGGTAGTCAGCAGAAGTAGCCTGCAGTACTGCACTCTAACCACTGTGCCACCATGGCTCTTTTTCTTCACACTGACTCCAAAGCAACTCCTCTCCCCCAGTTCTTTCGGTCCCTTGTGTCTTCCATGATTTTCTTTATCATACCCCAGAAAACATCTTCTACTGACACATCACTCAAGGCCCACCTAGACCTGGGAAGCCTCCTATGCTTCTCGAGCACAAAGCTTTCTGGGCGTCTCTGAGCCAATCCCTCCCACTCAGTGCTACCCAGAGCCCAGGGTTGCTTCAATGAGTGGTGCTACCACCTGATACTTCCCCCCTCTTATCATAATTTTACGTCCTGACTGAACATTGTGCTATTGGCCCAATTTTCCAAAGGTGACTAAGAAATGGGGGTATTGTTGGACAAGTACCAATCCAAGCCATCCGGAGGGCATCCAACTGTTCATGCCAGGTTAAGAGACATGCCTGCAGCCCAAATATTCTTCACATGGACTCCAAAGCAACTCCAATGCTCCCTCGCCCCCAGTTCTTTAGGCCCTCATAAGGTAAAAGGTTCCCCTCGCACAAACATACATGCTTGTCATTTCCGGCTCTAGGGAGTGCTGCTCATCTCCGTTACAAAGCCGAAGAGCCAGCGCTGTCCGAAGACGTCTCCGTGGTCGGCTTGACTAAGCACCGAAGGGACAGGGAACGCTGTTCCCTTCCCACCAAAATGGTCCCTATTTTTCTACTTGCATTTTTTTACGTGCTTTTGAACTGCTAGGTTGGCAGGAGCTGGGACAAGTAACAGGAGCTCACTCCGTTACGCTGCGCGAGGGATTCGAACCATCGAACTTTCTGATCGACAAGCTCAGCATCTTAGCCACTGAGCCACCATGTCCCAATATCAGCCCTCATAATCTTCCATAATTTTATCATGCCACAGACCCCCCAGAAAACATCTTCTCCGATATTTAAGGTTTGATTTAATGAGCAGTCCGACCACCTCACATCTCCTCCCTCGGTTATAATTGTACTTCCTGACTGACACAATGGCCTCACCATTGGGCTATTGGCCACTGTGGCTAGGAGGCAGGTACCATCCTCCCCGCCCATGATGGCCTCATGTAATGGGGTTCTCCAAATGGGACTGGATCACAGCCGTCATCGCCTGGTTTGTGGGTCGTATAGACGGGAAAGAAGAGTAGACATGGGTCCTCTTACACCAAGGTGGGGCCCATCAAATCCTTTTACTACAACTCCTCAAAACTCCGGAGAGCAGAGCACCATGGAGCTCTCCAAATGCTGCGAAGGCCCATCCCTCCATCCCGCCCATGAACCTCCTTCAGCAGCCTGCTCTGCCATCCAAATAGGCTAAGAGACTACAACGCCCATCTTCCCGAGCGGTGTAGAATAAACTGGAAGTGGGACACCTCCATGCAGGGGGGCAGAGAGGCCCCTAAAAGTCGATGAACCATCCCTCCCATCGCCTGCTTCCAGCAGCTAGGGAACCTGGGAGTCGGAGGCTCTCGAATCACCCCTCTTATTGTCCAGCTGAGGATCATGGGACCTGGAGTCCCAAGGCACCTGTCAAGGTGACAGCATGAAAGACCATCTTCCCCATGCGTTTCCCCCCCCCCCCAACTGGGGAACATGGCATTCAAGAGTCCACTCCTGGGCTCTCAAGTCAGCCCTCCTATCACTCAGTCTTCCCAGCTGGGGACCATGGGAATCAGACTCCATTCAAGATTCACTGGGAGCGCCAGGTCCTGCAAGGAGGGCATGGCAATCCCCAGAAGGAGTACCCTCCCTGTCTGGGGCGGATAATGGGAGATGGAGTCCATCTCTCTAGGCTCCTCTACTTTCACCCTCACACACACCAGCTGGGGATAATGGGACCCAAAGTCCCTCCTTCTAGGTTCCTCTACCTCCCCCTCCTGCCACCCAGAGGTAATGGGACCTGGAGTCCATCCCCCCAGGTTCCTCTCCCTTCATCCCTGCCAGCCGGGGATACTGGGACTAAGTATCCATCCACCTGCAGGCTCCTCTATCTCTGCCCCCCTCCAGCTGAGGATAATGGGACCCGGAGTCCATCTCCCTAGGTTCCTCTAACTTCACCTTCCCCCACCAGCTGGGGATAATGGGATCCAGAGTCCATCCCCCTAAGTTCCTCTATCACTCTCTTCCCCCTTCCCCCCTCCAACTGGGGATAATGGAACCTGGAGTCCATCCCACTGGGTCCCTCTGTCTCACGCCCACCCCAGTCGCCAGCTGGGGATCATAGGCCCCGGAGTCCACCAACCTCCCCATTCCGCCGCCTCCCCCCCCCCCCCGGGGGGNCCCCCCCCCGGGGGGGACTCACCCAGACGCAGAGGCCGTCGGAGAGCAGGTAGTAGGCGAGGTCCAGCGCGGCGGGGCCGTGGCCCGGCGGCAACGGCAGCGGCGGCGGTTCGAGGGCCGGCGCTTCCCCGTCGGCCGGGCGGCCGGGCTCCGTCGCGGGGGTCCCGGCCTGGCGGAGGGCGCTATAGGCGCTGAGCAGGCCGCCCAGCAGGGCCAGGGCGCTGAGCGCCGCGTAGACGCGCAGGCTGGGCCACGGGAAGCGCTCCAGGAAGAGCAGCGGCATGGCGGGGAAGGGCGGGGGGGGGGCGCCGCGCGGAGGAGGAGGAGGGTCTCCCGGCAACCGCGGCCTCGCTCGCTCGCTCGCCCGCCCGCCCGCCGCCCCGGAGCAAGACAGGCCGAGAGGGGCTGCGCTGCCCTGTCTGCCCGCCTGCTTGGCTTGGAGGCGGAGGCGGAGGAGGAGGAGGAGCCGGGCCGGGCTGGCGGACCGCCCGCGGGGCCTCCCCTCAGCCGGACCGGGCAAGGGAAGAAGGCGGCTCGGCCCGGAAGCCGCAGGAACGGACGACGCGGCGGCGGCGGCAGAAGCGAACCCTCCGCTCGGCTCGCCGGACCGGGGGCGGGGCCGGGTGACTCGTTTCCCCCGCCCGCCCCTCCGTTCTCGCCGGGCCTGAGGAGCTGCCGGGGCGGGAAGGGAAAAGGCCGCGTCCTTCGGGGGGGCGCGGGGGCCCTTCGGGGAAAGGGGCCCAGGGTGGACGAGGGGGGGGTTCAATGGGTTGGGGGGCAAAACGGGCCGGGGTGTGGAGGGTCGCTCTCCCTATTGCCCTCTGGAGGTTGGTTGTGGAGAGTGTAATCCAGCTGGAAGGGGTCCCTTGGAGGTCTTCTAGTCCAGCCCCCTGCTCAAGCAGGAGTCCCCATAACCAGAGGCCTCCGAACTTGGCCCCTTTAAGACTCCTTTTCTCGACTTCTTGTCAAGTGTCTTGCTGCCGTGGTCCTATGGCTGTAAAGTGAATCAGGCTTTCCCATTCGACTTTTCTTGTCAGAAGGTCACAAAAGAGGAACCCGTGACCTAAGGGACACTGGGCCATAAATATGAGTCAGTTGTCAAGTGTCAGAATTTTGACCGTGGGGATGCTGCAGTAAAAGCATGAGTGTAAAACATGGCCATAAGGCACTTTTTTTCAGTGCTGTTGTCACTTTGGTCACTAAATGAATGGGTTGTAAATCGAAGATTGCCTGTTTGTGTTTTTTCTCTTATCTTTTTTTTTCTCCTTTCTGTACATCTTTTATTCCCTTTATCGTTTCTTTTTGTATTATCTTTGCTCTGGTTATTAAAAAAAATCCCCATTACATTTTATGTAATAAAAATAAAGTGGGGGGGAGGGGGAGGACAGGAAATTGGGAGGAGCCTAACCTAGCAAGATTATTGTGAGGTAACAGTAGAGCAGGTCTCCAAACGAGGCAAGTTTTAAGACTTTGTGGACTTCAACTCCCAGAATTCCTGAGCTAACATGACTGGAGGAGGAATTCTGGGAGTTGAAGTCCACAAAGTCTCCAAGTTGCCACATTTGGGGACCCCTGCAGTAGAGCAGGTCTCCCCAAATTCCCAGAATTCCCCAGCCCCTGCAGTGGGAGGAGGGCTCTCTCAGCAGCTTTGAGCTCCTTGTGATTACAAACACATAGCCAAAATGCTTCCCTCCCAGGCAGTTGAGAGCCCTGCCTTGAAAGAATCACATCCTGTCCAGATGATTCATCCTTTTAAGCCCTTCGTTCAGGCTACCAAATGTCGCTCGCTGGCTGCTCCATGTGGCCGATAGACTTTGGTCCTTCAAGCCACACAACGCCTTAGCTGTCAGGTGCTGCTGTGCTCCTGTAAAAATGTCAACCTGCCTCGGCCTGATATTGCTTTGAAGTGCTGTGAAATGAAGCAGCTGCCAACGGCCAAGAGTTTGTTTTTTAAGATGACATTTCTGGCTAGACTGACAGTTCAGGAACTGAATTTGTTCTCATGTATAGTCATATCTATACATATCTTTGTATCAGTGCATCTATCTCACTATCTACCTACCTATTATATCTATATCACCTATCTATTCATCTTGTGTCTTATCTATATATCTCTATCATCTATCTCTATCATCTATCTATTCTAGATGTTATCTATCGATAACATGTTATCTATGTTATCTATCATCTATTCATCCTGTGTCTTATCAATAGATCTATCTATCTATCTATCTATCTATCTATCTATCTATCTATCTATCTATCTATCTATTTCTATCGTGTCTATTATATATCTATTCATCCTAACTGTGTGTCTTGTCTGTCTGTCATTTTCAAGGAGTCAGAATGAAAGTTTTATATATATATACATATATATATGCATGTATGTATATATGTATGATGTATGTATATATATGTATACATACACACACATAGTCCTCGACTTACACACACACACAAACACACACACACATAGTCCTCAACTTACAACAGTTTATTTAGTGACCGTTCAAAGTTACAATGGCACTGAAAAAAGTGACTTGAGCATTTTTCATGCCTACTGTCTAACTACTGAAGTAGCCACATGGCCACGTTATTTGCATTCCGATGCTTGACAACTGACTCACATTTATGACGGTTGCAGAGTCCTGGGGTCATGGGATCCCCTTTTGCAACCTTCTGACAAGCAAAGTCCATAGAGAAGCCAGATTCCCTTAACAGCCATGTTACTAATTTAACAACCGCAGTGATTCACTTAACAAATGTGGCAAGAAAAGTTGTAAAATGGGGCAAAACTCACTTCACAAATTTCACACTTAGCAACACAAATGTTGGGCTCAATTGCTGTTGTAAATTGAGGACTACCTCTAGTAGCATAATAATAAACCAAAACACAATTTAAACATGAAAGGGAATCCCCATTATTTAGACATACTTATTCTGGCAGTAAAATAGAAGCCTTAAAACAACAAAATTGCATGGCCCCTGGAAACCAAACTGGCTAAGCTACTCGTCAACATTGAGTACAAATATTAAATGTGAAAATTACTTGTCTGCAATGCAGCAACAACATGCGAGCCAGAAATCAGCATTTTTGCAAAGAAGCCTTGCAGAAATGAATTTTCTGGCCTCAGATGATAAGAGGCAAGACACATTTTGAAACTGAGCGGTGACTTCCTCGGTATGAGTAGTCCTGTATATGTAGTTTATTTCTTTAGCTTCCTCTTCAATTCTATGAAATGTAAAAAGAAAAATGGCACGGCAAGAGCTGAGTATGTTAGATGCAATGGGACACCCCTTCCTTCCTTCCTCCCTCCCTCCAATGTCACATCTTACTAATAAAGTGATTCTGGGTGGCTTAGAAATGTAACTTGATTTAACTTTTATTGAAGTTTAAAAGTTCCCAAAACAATTAAAATTACAACCTTCGTCTTCCTTTCTCCCTCTCTTTTGTCTCCCAGTAAGTACCCAGATTAGTCCCTGCAGTTTTCTTGGCAATGTTTTTTTCAGAAGTGGTTTGCCATTGCCTCCTTCCTAAGGTTGACTGAGTGAAACTGGCCCAAGGCCATTCAGGCAGGAATAGAACTCACAAACTCCTAGAGTTTCTACCTTGATGCCTTAACCACTAAACCAAACCACCTTTTTGCCACCTTTTCTAGACAAAACTACAAAAGCCAATCTGCTGGTGAAAAACTACCTCAAATTTCAGCCATGCAATTTTTCCAGAAATCCTCAAGCGATATCCACTTATCATCGGCTCTCAACATTTTTTTTTTAATTTCCCAAGATATGGTTAAAACATTGAAGCCCACCTCCATTAAGCCCCGCTCCCACAGAATACTATGGTACCAATCAGCCAATAGATAAAATTCTCTTACGAGTAATGAAAAAGAGCCACACATGAACGCACAACTGAGTCCATTTTTGTTTAATGTTATTTAAAAAAAATCAGGTGACTATCACAACATAAGTGATTAAAATGCAATTACAGTTCTTATTCCATTGTCTAAACAGTCAAGATTCTCTTTGCTATTCAGATAGTAGAAAGTTGGGGAGGAGGGAAATTCAAAGGAGAAAGACATAAAAAAAATCCTTGCGTCACATTTTCTCTTCTACATTTTAAAGCTGTTCTCACAGAGACGGCTTCTACTCACACTTCAGGAAATTCAGTTGTAAATAAAATTGAACCTGCCAAAGACAGTGGAAAGAAAAAGAGGATAAACTGAATTATCTTATATTCTCAATTAAAATGGTTTTTTTTAAAAACAAAAATTCTGGGAAATTGTTAGCATCTTGGCTATCGCTCCGTGTACTGCAAAAAATTCTGGAGCACAATTTAGCCATACTTGGTTTATATCAAGTTGGGACTTTTGTCTCATCCCATACTGAGGACACAGGCAGCCATGGGTTGGCATTTCTGGTCCCTTGATCTCTGCAAGACTGCACTTTCAAAATCTGAAAGCAAATATTTTGGATGGCAAGACTTTTTACTTGTTCAGTTCTCCAGCATTATTGCTACATCGGCAGCTCTTGGTTTTTTTGTTAATGAGAACTCCTGAAAAAGTTTCAGCATCTCAGACTTCAAAACTCAGTGAAGGAGATGAAGGATAGATCATCTGCATAACGCAAATATAAATCTATGCTGTTAAAAGACAGAAGTGCCTAGTTAACCTAGCCTTTGAATTTTAACCCGATTTATTTTTACTTGTAAATTTTTACTTGTTTTAACTTTATGTTTCAGTTCTGCTTTGATTTGGGTATTTACTGGTATATGGTTTTTATTATGCTGTTGTACAACTGTCCAGAGTCGCTGAGGTAAAATGAGCGGTGTAGAAATTTAATAGCATTAAGAGCAAAATTCCAGACTGAATCAGCAATATCATCATAGCAATAGCTATTAAGACTTATTATATACCGCTTGACATGCTTTCTAGTCCTCTCTAAGCAGTTTACAGAGTCAGCATATTTTCCCCCAACAATCTGGGTCCTCATTTTACCCACCTCAGAAGGATGGAAGGCTGAGTCAACCTTGAGTCTGGTGGGATTTGAACTACCAAATTGTAGGCAGCTGGCTGCAGCAGAAGTAGCTTGTAGTACTGCATTCTAACCACTGCGCCACCAAGGCTCCTAGAGCAGGTCGCCAAGCTTTTGGATCTCAGAGACCACCAAACTCATAATTTTAAATCCCGCAGACCCCTAATATGAATTTTGACTGATGGTCATTTGCTGACGTTGGTGGGAAAGTCAGTCCCATATTCCAGAGCTGTAGGAGTCACAGGACTGGCCCTTTGGTCATCGCAGAGCAGCTGCTCCTCCAACCAGGTGCACCAACCTGCCATGGATGAGCTACTCCAAGATGACCAAAGGGCCAGTCCTGTGACCACTGCAGTTCTGGAATATGAGACTGACTTTCCCACCAACGTCAGCAAACCACCCCAGGATGGATTTCCCACCCCCCGCTGTTGGTCTTACCTTCAGTTCCAGCTCACGTGGCTCTACTCAAGGTTTTTGCTCAGCCGAAGGGTAGAGGCCATGTGGGTGGCGCGGCTTTGTGTTCCCACACAGCCTGGATTAATTGCTCTTTGGGGGGGGGGACATTTGGTGGTCCTCTGTGGATTACCAAAATTTTCTCGCGGACCACCAGTGGTCCCTGGCCCAACGGTTGGTGACCACTGTTCTAGAGTATCATCCAAGAGTAACACTGACAAGACTTGGAATATAACACTAGTGATAAGATATAGCGAGAGAGGAAAATTTCTGCTCCTCTGTGCCACAAAATTCCTTTTTCTCCCCCTCACAAGCTCAAACCAAATAGTTGCACAGTAAGCTTTCCTCCTTGAGTTAACTTGATCCAAACTCTCCTTCTTTAAAAGGATCGGCCAGCACCAAACCACCACCACCCCCCGGAATTAAAAGATGGGGGTGTTCAAGAAAGTGCCTGTTTCCCACGAAACACGCAGAGCTGCAAGCATACTCTACCTGCTCAAAAGTTGCGGGAGGCTGGAAATGATAGGACCGTAGCCTGGCGCGTTGTCGTAAAGCTCAAATAAAGGAGCAGCTACTAGCTTGTAGTTTTTGGGGACCGCAAACAAAGCTGGAACACATTCAAGGGAAGAAGTGGTTTAGTTTTCCTTCACCTGGTTTGCAGCAGAAGCAGAATAAAATTATTTGCCTTCAGCTTATAGCCATCCTCACCAGTATGCAGATCAGAAAGTGCACTTAGAAAGGGTTTCCGCTATTTTAAGCTTGTTGCATTCATTGCAAAACATTTAGAAAAATGCGCCTTCAGGCATTAACACTGCCCAGATTGGTCTTCGGAAAAGCTCAGCAAGTTAGCTAAATGCTGCATTCAAAAGGAACACACAGTCACGTAGCTAAAGGTACTTCTTGGACCAGTTTTTGGCTCCTGTGCCGAAAATTGCCAGTGCCCAGAAGGCAATGTGCGTGGGCCCCTTCCACACCCCCCACACATGTGCATCAGATACCAGACAATAGCTGTCAGGTGGGCAGCGTGCATGTATGTGCAGTGGGCCTCTTCCAGGTGACCTCTCGCATGCCAGCAGAAGTGGCTCTACGTGCCACTTCTGGCACGCATGTCATAGGTTCGCCATCACGGTCTTGGAGCAATACGCATAGACCTCAGCTTACAACAGTTCATTTAGTGGCCATTCAAAGTTACAACAGCATTGAAATACATGACTCATTACCATTTTTCACACTTCGCACCATTGCAGCCCCCCCAGGGTCATGTGATCAAAATTTGGCTGCTTGGCAACTGTCTCCTCCCCTTCTGTGACCCTCTGACATGCAGTCAATGGGGAAGCCAAATTCACTTAACAGCTTAATAACGGTTACTAACTTAACAACTGCAGTGATTCACTTAACAGCTGTGGCAAAAAAGGTCACAAAATGGGGCCAAATTCACAAAACAAGTCTCACTTAGAGACATACAATTGTCTCACTTAGTGGCATAAATACATCGAGGTCTGCCTGTACTGACAAAGAGGTAAAACTTATAGTTGAGCAAAAACAGTGCAACGATGACGCAAGACTCCTGGGTAGAACCAGGAAAGGCACAAAATTCCAATTACTCTTGGATGAAACAACAGGCAGTTCCTCAACTTACAACTGCTGGTGGGGTTGGAACCTCTGCCGCTAAGCAAGGGGGTCGCACCTGATTCAACGACCCTTTTTGTTGTGGTCCTTAAGCAAATCTGGCTTTTCTCACTGACCTTGCTTGTCCTCGGCCGGCTGGGAAGTTCACAAAATGGCCATCCTATGAACTTGGGAGGATGCAGCCATTGTGAATAAATGCTGGCTGCCAAGCATCTGAATTCTAATCGCATGACCCAGGGGATGTTGTGACGGTTATAAATGCAAGGACTGGTCATTAAGTCTTGGGGTTTTTTAGCACTGGCTTTTTTTTTTGAACAGTCACTAAAGGAACGGATGTAAATCTAGGACTCCTTGTATCTATCACCTATCCCAGTGATGGTGAGCCTTTTCAGCACCGAATGCCAAAACGGGAGCATGCATGCGCAAGGGGGAGCACCGGAAACCGGAAGAGCAGCTCCCCAGCATGAGTACATGAGAGCGTTGGAAACCTGGCCTTCCAGTTTCTGGTGCACATGCGCACATGAAAACCAGCTGTACAGCATGCGCGAACCAGGGGTGCTGCTCTTCCAGTTTCCGGCATTCCTGCATGCACGAAAACCAGCATGCATGCATGCACCGGAACCCAGAAGAGCAATAGGCAATGGCTGCCATACCTGGAAAGATGGCTTTGCGTGCCACTTCCGGCATGCATGCCATAGGTTCGCCATCACGGACCTATAAGCACAACAAGCTGGGGTTGGTATTTGAAGCCAAGCATCTGAAAGCATGCAATGTGTTGGACTTTCTACAAGGAAAAAACCACCCGATTAAAATCTCACAAAGGTGCTGAACGTAGAGCAACCACAAGTGCACATGCATTGGGTGAAAAATAAAGCGGAACTACTTTGTACTACTGTATCTTAATTGTCTCACAGCTTCTTTTTTTTCCCCAAAAGGCAAAAGGACTGCTTTTTTCCTTGAAGACGATGTTTTGCTTTTCACCCAAGAAGATTCATTAGTTTGACTGGATGGTGGAGGGATGGCTTCTTGGATGAGAAGCAAAACACCTTCCTCAAGGAAAAAAACCCAGTCCGGTTGTCTTTTGAAGGAAAAAAAAAAAAGGGTGGGGGAAGCACTTTTGAAACAACTCTTGAGCTGGATGACAGAGAATCTCTCGGCATTGTTTCACAAAAACTTTGTAGCCAAGAGTGTTCAGGTCCTGTTTCTTCTGGAGATAGGACAGGTATTGACCATGAGAAAATGTCCTCTGAAACATTTGGCAAGGAAAGCATCCACCAGATACAGGCTGGGCTACAATTGTCCTAGTCACTTGACATTTACCTTCAACTCTGTTCTCCCATCTCAAGGAAATAAAGCCATAAGAACCTGCTGCTTACCTTTTTCTTGGAGCTGAACCAAGAAGAGCTTCTTGTGCTCTTTTGGTTTTGTAATATGAGCCGGAATATATGGGTACTGTGGGAAACAACAAAAAGGGTTATTTACTTGGCATCTGGGGATCAATAATTAATTAACTCACTTTTGGAACAGAACGAGCCATGTTAATTATCATTTAAATCAATGTTTCTCAATTTTGGCCAGTATAAGGTCTGTGGATTGCAACTCCCAGAATTCCACACATCTTAAAAGTTTGAGAAATCACTGGTTTAGATTAATGAGGTGGCTTCAATTCTTACCTGTGGGGGCTCAAAATTCGGTCTCCACCAGTTACCAATGCAGTCATCAATGACCCAGTCTTGAAGGACGCCATCTTGACGTCCTAGTATCTATCAAAATGCAAATTGCAGGTAAAATCTTAATGCATTTCCAGGCAATTCACTGAAACAGAATATAATTGGCTCAGCATTAAGGCCAGCAGCCAACATTTTTGTATCAACTGTTAAGAAGCATTCAGGGGCTTGCCAAGAGTTGCAGCCTAGTTTATTAAGAACACATTAAGTATCTACCGTCTGATCTGAGAGCTACTTTTCACTCTACATGTGTATTTTCCCCAAGTCTTTAGAGCAGCTTCTTCCAGTAAATCCTTATAAAAATAACTGAAACAGCCCAGAACTACATCTCCACTGGATTTTTCTGAAGCATATTTCTTAGAATGATTTTATTAGTTGTAAACCACTATTTAAAACCCGTGTAATAATTTAACTTCAAACACATACACAAAAACCCTGAACCGAAAGTGAAATGGGGTGCTTTAAATCTCCCTTCACCACCCTAGGAAAAAATGATATATGGGTAAAATAAAACATCCAATTTTATTTGGCATCTTTATTCAGATTCAAAAGTATTTTATTACTTTAGGAATATAAAATAGGTTACAGATTTAGTTACACATAAATAGCATTCTTACGTTATGTGTGAATCTTTGGAAGAGTTGCACAATCGAATTCAAATTTACCAACAGAATTAATCTGTAAATGCTATTGATGAACTTGTTCCAAATGGGGCTATGGCTTCTGAACATTATCACTTCTGGGTTACTGGCCGAAAACCAGGCAAATAATTAAATTGAAAAGCAGAAGACTGTCTCAACACTAAAATAAAGCCAATGATTATGTATTTACTCCTCACAATATCCAGCATGGATGAACAGAAATAGATTTAACAGCCATTTTTAAAAACTGGTATTACCAATGACAAAACTGGCAATAAGGTCCTAAATATTTGAAGGGAGCCATGTATAAAATAGTTCCTGCTCTTTTGATTCTCTTCTAACTACAATTCTGCCCACCGGAAATAGATTCTTCCTAGTCTCGTATTTCAGAATTGTGGTGTGTGGTCTGTCTTCAAAGTACAGGAAAGGTAATGAACCAATATTAAACATTTTATATAAACATTTTTAAGTTGCTGTTTTTAAGTCATTCTGAGAAAGTGAAGACCTGGCGAAAAGGAATGCCTTGTTTTAAAGAGTTTATTCAAATTTCTAAGGCAAAAAATGTATCCGTTTTTTCCTATATTTGGGGGGGGGGGGGG
>BHFT01032041.1:0-44739 GCA_004320025.1 Laticauda laticaudata
TTTCTTTCTTTCTTTCTTTCTTTCTTTCTTTCTTTCTTTCTTTCTTTCTTTCTTTCTTTCTTTTTTCTCTCTCTCTCCCTCCCTCTCTCTCTCTTTCTCTCTTTCTTTCTTTCTTTCTTTCTAAATTTGGAAATCACATACTATACTCCTTTTTTCTCCTATTTTCCCTACATCAACAAGGTGAGGTGACTGGGTTGAGAGAGAGTGACTGGATAAAAGATAAAATTCATGCCCAAATCAGGACTAGAACTCAGGATCTCCTGGTTTTTAGTTTTGTGCCTTAATCATTAGCTCAAACTGACAGAATATACTACCAGCAGGGGTCATGCAAGGTGTGAAAGTCATCTCTATGGAAGCAAGCAGTACTTATATTGAACATCAGTGATATAGAACAAAGATCTCCAAACTTGCAAACGTTAAGACTTGTGGACTTTAAGTCCCAGAATTCTATGCTGGAGAATTCTGGGAGTTGAAATTCACAAGTTTTAACGTTGCCAAGTTTGATATATAATGAGGTCAAGGTAAACAATTGCTTCAGTTACAGTGGCAAAGGCCATTTGCAGTGCATGGACATTGGTAAATCACTGCTATGTTTTTATTAAAAAAAACCCAACAAGGAGAGAAAAAGTAAAAAGAATGATGTTTGATGATGGAAGCCCTAGGTTGGATGGCACTTGAAGAAAAACTGAGGTTCCGTTGAAGTGTTCACAGATAGCTAGTTGCTGATGTTGCCATACACAGAAAGGAAATCAGAACCTGCAAAGGTAGAATTGCAGTGGGAACATGGAATGTAAGAACTGTGAACACAGGAAGCTCAACACTGCATTTCATAGCCATGGCCTCGCTTGTTCAATATTGTTGATAGAATAATAAATGCAGTAGTGGGATGCTGCCAGTGTAACAACCAGTTCACTAATTGCATGCTTCACCTACATATATATTTTGAATTGAAGGGGAAAGAAAATTGATTCCTGGGGAATTACTCAGATAAGTAGCTCTAGTGAGTGACCTTCCCAAGCAAAACTGACTGGAACTGGCCTGGAAAAAAAGAGAACCACCATAAAATGATGCCCCCCCCCCATCTCAACCCTTGGAGCTAATCCAGAAAAATACAATGATTGATGTTCTCCAAAGCTACTGGGATATTAAAGAGCATAAGAAACTACCTGCCAGTTATATCCAGCCCAGAAATGGCAATTTTAAACCAGATGAAAAAAATGAGCATTCTTGTTTATAATTGCTCACTGGTCAATGTATATGCCAAGTACATAATACAGCATCTATTCCATTACTAAATTTACATCTTAGTGCAATTTTAATGGAGCTTGGGAATAGTTTTATGATGCAAAATGTGTGATTTAACCCTACCCACCACCAAAACAGAGGCCTGTTTTCCAGTTTGGATATTTTTAAAAGGAAGCCTTAAGGCACCAATTTAATTGTTAAAACCTCAAAAATTTACCCTGAATTGGGAGGCAGAGGGTCTCCTTTACTCCAGTGATGTCACAGTTCTGACAGCTCAGTTCCTTGCAACAGCAAGTAGAAGAATGAACAAATGTTTACCTTTCCTTATCCTAAATACTGTAATTCTGTGACACCCGGATCACATTCTGCCTTTCAAGAGAGAGGTGCTTGTTCAGTTTCAGTGTTTCCAGAATCTCACTAGAGAAAGGATCCAACAGGATCAGACAAATGATACAGTAGTATTGTAAATTAATTGTTTATTGTTAAAAAAGTTAAGTTTCTTCCTTAAAGAGGGAAAATTATGATTATATATTTATGTATCCACCTATATCTGTATTTATGCATCTATGTATGTATTGGGGGGAAGGGATATATTTCTGAAGACTGCTGAATGGATGTAAGCAGTGTACAACTTAAGCCCATGTCACACTGCCCAACGGATGCAAAAAGGACACAGCGGACGAGCAAAATGTTCCATCCGTTGTTATCACGCTCTCAAAAGGGGCAAAAATTTGCATAACTGAACGGATAACACGGATGTGGGGAGGACGCAGGGCAGATGCAAAGCGGATGCGGAACAGAAGCCGCAGTGGATGGAAGCGGATGGGAGCGGATGGCACATCCGCTAGGCTTCCGGGGGCCGCAGCAAAGTGGACGCGGAATGGATACAGCGGATGCAGAGCGGACGCCGAACGGATGAAGCGGATGCACAAGCGGATGCACAGCGGAAACCTAATGGATGCCTGGCATTAATTGCGCATGCGGGGAGGATGCATTGCGTCAGCCGCGGATATAACAGAAGCAGCTCGGAAGCAGGTCGCCCATTCAGAGGAAAAGACCTGCTGCCGGACGGATTGGCTGCCTTGCCTGCCCTGCCTGCATGTCTGCCTGCAAGCCTTGCTGCCAGCCTTCCTGCCAGCCTTGCTGTCTGCCTGCCTGCAAGCCTTGGTGCCTGCCTGCCTGCCAGCCAGCCTGCTAGCCTTGGTGCCAGCCTTCTGCCAGCCTTCTGCCAACCGTGGTTCCTGCCAGCCTCCCCTGCCAGCCAGCAACCCCACAACCATGTGGAAGCACAGCAAGCCTCAGCCATCTGCTGCCAGCCTGGCAAGAGGGACAGGGCTCCCATCCCGCCCCCTGGCCCTCACTCTGGTTCTGCTGGGTTCTGCAGCACGGGCTCACTCTTCTGGGGCTGGCGCTCCTGCTGCTTCTGGCTTCTGGAGGAGCTGATGACAAGCAGTCCAGGACCAGCCACCTCCACAGCACCTGGACCCTTCACCCCTGAGACTGAGTGCCAAGAGGAGTGCCAGAGACTCATTTTTGCTTTATAGCTTCTTGTTAATAAAGTCTATTTATGATTCACACACTTGTTTTCATTTCTTTTTTTTATAAAGTCTTGGTGGAACTTTTAAGAAATGGTTTAAGCATTTGCATGCTTGTGGGATGGGTAAGGATAGCTTTGGGATGGGTTAGGATACCTGTGGAATGGGTAATAGCCGTGGGATGGGTTAGGATAGCAGTGGGATAGATAAACCTCCAGTGCAAGCATAGTGGGACTGTATGGTCCACCCTCCCAGGTGCCACATCTATGGCCCTTTATTATCAATAACGATATAATCAATCATCCACACATGTCAACATAAACACAACTCTTTATTAAACGCCCTGTTCATTGTAGGCAACCAAAACATAAATGGCCAATCTCATCCGTGTAATGAGACAGGCTGAAGGAAGCATCCATTAAGCATCTACCATCCTGTCTTGCCACTCCACTGCTCCAGCTGGGGAGTTGCACCAGTGTTTCAGGAGGTTGCGCTGCTTCTTCGCTTCACGTGAGGCTCTGTTGGGGCCTTGCACATCCTCAGTGTCGATCAGGTTTTGCCCTTGCCTCCATTCCCCAGGCTCCATGTCCCATTGCCTTGTTGACAGTCCACAAGCCTGTTCTGCAAGACTGGGTAGCGGGTGCGCATGAGATTGTGCAGGATGCAGCAAGCTTCCACGATCCTCCTCACGGTCTCTGGCTATGCTGCATGGTGGTGAGAAGTACCTGGAACCTGTTGGCAAGGATGCCAAAGGCGTTCTCCGCCACCTGCCTTGCCCTGGACAGCCTGTAGTTGAAGATCCTCTCTTCACGGGTGAGGAGTTGGAAGTGTGGGCTTCATGAGGTAGGTTGTGAGGGAGAATGCATCATCCCCCACGATGAAGTAGGGCACATCTTGCTTGTCGTTGGGTAGCGGGTCTGGATCTGGGAAAGCCCACAATGAGGTTGCCTTCCAGCCCCTCCTTGAGGTGACTGGCGTTGTATACCTGGGCATCTGAAGCTGACCCGTTGCCTGAAGCATCGATGTAGATGACTTGTAGTCAGCAATCGACCATGGTGAAGAGGATGATGCTGAAGAAGCCCTTGTAATTGAAATAAGTGGCCCCTGACTTGGCTGGAGCTTGTGCAGACCACGTGCTTGCCATCTATGGCTCAAGTGGTGTGGGGGAAGTTCCACTTCTGATACCAACTGCTCTGCAACTTTCCTTCAGCCTTTTTCAGTGGAGAGGCACTGGAAGAGCTCCTCCTTGTATTCTTCGATGATGGCCTGCACCACTTCTCTGACCACAATGCTGGTGTTTTGTGGCACCTCCATCCGTACTGCATGCTGCTGTAGGTGGTCCCTGAGTCCAGGTGGGCAGAGTCAAGTGCTACTTGAGCCCAGGGTCCAGGCTGGGCCGGAAGTTGCTGTTTGCCTTGGTCAACTGGGTGTCAGCGCACTGTACAACTTTATCAAACATGGCTGGAGGCATCATCATGCCCGAGTGCCTTCGTTCCTGAGCTCCACTATCAGCTGTTGTACAGTCCGTCCTCTGCTCTTCTGGTGAACCATCTTTGGACCCAGACTTTTTTTTGGGTGCCTCCTTTTCTTCCCGTAGTAGAGTTCACAAGAGCCTGTAGATGGCTTCGCACTGTTGCAGAAGGATGGTGGCTGCCAAAAGGACTTTGTTACAATCCATGGTGGACATGAACTGGATGCTGTGGAAGAGGAAGAGCCAGATGAAAGTTGCAGAGGTCTGCACCGCCTGGGCTGCTGTTCTGAAAGTGAGATGCAAATGAGTTGCTCCCCTTTTGATAGGAAATATAGGTTTTCTGCTAGGCATCCTCTAGGCATCTCTAGACATCCTTAATATCCGAGATAGGTCCCTCTGTGAACGTTTTTTTTCCATTTTAAACGCTTTGTTTCCATGCTGCATCCGTTATGCATCCATTCTGCATCCGTCCGCGTCCGTTCCACTTCTTCCCTGCGTCCGAGCGGATTGCGAGTTGCGCGGATATGGAATGGATGCCTAGCGGATATAGTGGATGCGTAACGGATGCAGAACGGACGAATTGGATACATTTTCTGCGCAAAAGTTTTGGGCAACCCAAAACTTTTGGAGTGGATGAAACGTCAATAAACGGATGTCTGGACGGATAGAGAGGAAGCAAAACGGAGGCAGTGAGTACATCGCATTTTTGAATGGATGGCAAGCTTTTTTGTCCATTTTACATCCTCTTTGCATCCGTTGGTTCAGTGTGACATGGGCTTAAATAATGTAAGCATCATTCCTAGTTATTCAAACTTTGGCTATAATTTGAAGGAAAGACAACTTAGTTCGAACTCTTGAGAACAGAATCAGACACTTCCAATGTTTTCATGTTTAGTTTCAAGTTAGTGCTAATCATATTGTTTTCCAAAGGAAATAGATACTAAATAGAAACCACCTGATAATGCATTCTTTATTTCTTAATTACAATGTTTTGAGTAGCACCTAAATAATTTTTATTTACAAGCACATGCCTGCTTATTAAAAGCTTTGTTGGTAATTGTATTAATGTAATATACTTCTCTACTTTATGATTCCAGAACACGAAAGTTCAGGATTTTTGATTGACAAAGAGACAAATGGATTAAAAAAAAACATTCACAGAAAATATATACATGCTGTATTTTAATTTTAATTATACACTTTGAAATAAAATATTGTGGAAATCTGATAGATATCTAAAATTGAAGTATAAAAAATGAACTTCCAAAAATGTAACAAAGAACAGGTTTCATATATCAGTTCCTGTTCTAAATGTGTGTGTGAGATAGACATCACATATACCCATATTAGAGTCAAACCCAGTATGTTTTCTGCCATTCCCTGACAACACTTCTATGCAGTTTCACATATGACTTTCTTTTAGGTTCTTCAACCTAAGAAATTCTCGAATTCAGCCATTCCCAACCTTGTGCCTTCCAAATTTGTTGGAAAATTTGTGCCTTCCAAATTTACATCTTCCAGAATTCCAAGCCAGCAGGCTGAGGAGGACTTTTTTAATTGGACCTTTTTGAACCTGACTGCTCTTATGCATGCAATGGGTGGGTTTGTCAGCGGAGCTACATGAGTGACTAGTGATTCCCCCAAAACTCAAAAGTAGCTGATACATAAGTTGAGTTTGGCTCAAATTCTTGAAAGTATAATGAGCTTTAACGCAGATCCCAGATATTTTACATATTGTGGAAAATAGTTTTTAGCAAAGTTATAGTAATATAAGATGGTCTGAAGGCTTACCATTTCACTCTTTGTTACTTTAACTCCTTTAAAAATAAAGTTCTTCTACTAAAACTGCTAGAAGCAGTATTTTATGGGAAAAAAGGAGAAGAGAGAATGGATGTAAAACACCAAAATTCAAGAATTAGAATTCAAGATACAAAAATAACAACACACAGTTCAGGCTGCTTTTGATGACACATCCAAACATAATATGTAATGGTGAATACTTTAAAAATACTGGCATTTTCTACCAGAATGGGATTAATACAAAAGATTAGACTTTGTAGATCAAAGAATGGACAATGTTTGTATGGCTAACAGGGGATCAGAGCCTTCCAACATTCTGGAGCACTTTAAAGGCTTTCAGGTAATATGACAAGAAGGTCTGGATCACTGGCCATATTCACTCTGGGCATGTTTTAAAGTGGAAATGTGAATGGGACTTTGAGATATAAAAAGTTCCTGTTTCCGGTGTTCTTCTTTCACCACCTCAAAATAGCTAGAAACCGCTATATTTTGGGCCTTGAATATTTGAATATTTAGATTGTGAAGGAAAACATAATGAGATACTGTATTTCTCAGATCAAATTAATCCTCTGAACCTTTTCACAAGCAGGTTATTTTATTTATTTTTATTTTATTTATTTATTTGATTTGTCAAATGCTTACAATATAATGGAAATAAGAATAAACATAAGTATAAGTATAAATACATGAAATAGGTATGAATAATTGGACAGAGACAGTGTGCATGATTATACGCTTATGCACATAATTTTGACATGGGGTCAAAATTATCTTTAGCACCATGATAGTAGGGGTGGGATTCTAACGGTATAACAACCGGTTTGGTAATCATACACACTTGCGCCAAACATGCACATGCACTCCATATTTAAAAAAGGCAAGCCCATACTTACCTTTCACTGCAGCCTCTGTGCAGAAAATAGCTGTGAAGAAAACAAAGGCATAAAGCACAGGAAAGAGTAGGGGCGTGCGTGCGGGCCAACTTCCTTATTGCAGAGAACTAGTTCAGAGTGAGCTGAACATGGGAACAAGGGGTTCGCTCGATCTGGCCTGAACTGGTAGAATTCCACCCCTGCATGATAGGTAGAATATAATGCACTTCCTAGGAATTGCAAAGAAAGAATATGAAATTCCTTCATATATTTTCCTTGCTGTCCCAGCCATGTGGCCATCCTCTGGAAACAATATAGTACCATTTCCAGAGACAATTCCAGCCCCATTTTGAAAATAATATTTATTTTTCCTACTCCCTCAGGAAGGCTTCTACCTTAAAAGAAGTTTAAGGCCATAAAAACAAAATGGTTTAAAAGCCTTCATGCCACTTCAGGTTACTGTAAGCTTAAATTCATTGTTATTTCAACATATTTTCTGCCCAATGCTAACAATTTGGATTTGTATCTTCTTGAGCAAAATGTGAATTATGAGAAAGTGATCCATCTCTAGCTACAAATCCTAAGCAGAGTATAGACCTTCTGAACAGTGACTTATGTTAAAAGTGTCACCTTAATGTTGAAAAGTCTGTGAAGAATAATGTCATCTGCTACTGATATACAGAAAATAGCTCATCTGGTATACTCAACACTCATACCTTCCCTACACTTGCGTCTTGTTGGTTCCCATGGTTTAATGGCTCTTTTCCATTTGGCTTTCTAAATAAGGACAGAGCAATTTTCCAATACCTTCAAAATGGTGCTCCCTGGCACTCTAAAAAAATTCCAATAGGGAATAAATATACTTATTTTTTATATCACATAAAAATTATGAATTACTTATTTTTATATCACATTTTTGCTTCATAGAGTGCTTTCTATAAGGTGACCTTTTGTTTATTGGATTACTTCATATTGCTGTTTCCCAAGATGGCAGAAGACTTAAAGGTAAGTCTGCGTTGTTATTTTTATAGGCATATTTATTTACATTTATGTTTGAGAGCATGTATGCATGCATGACTGGGAGACGGCACCCATGTTCAGTTCTTTGATATTATTATAATAATTAGTGTACCAGCCATAAGATGAATCTCCTGTAAAGATGAATCTAGTATGTAGGCAATTTTCTGCTGATTAACTGCAAAAATATTTTAAAAAGGCCAAGTGACTCAAGGAATTAGTTTGGTGGCTTTTCACCTCTGGATCTAAAGTATGCCATTAGTTAGATGGGAGAAGTGCAATAAGAATGTGTTTCTGAATCCAGATTTGAATTTCTTCCATGATTAGAAACAGTAAGAGTCTGTCTGTTTGTCTGTCTCTCTCCCTCTCCCTCCCTCCCCTCCCCTCCCTACCTCTGTGTGTGTGTGAGAGAGAGGGGGGGGCAAGGGAGGGAGGGAGATGCTTGATTCCTGAGTTTTAGTTCCCAGAGGATTGAAGTCAGAAGTGAAAACTATTTTGGGAGCTTTGTCTGGTGAAAATTAGTTTGTGTTACAAAAATCAACAAATTGACAGAAATCAGCTGAATTGGCAACATCTTCCAAAGAGAAGCACAGAAACAGGACATTTTAGATTTAAGATTCAAAGCTCCTACTCTGCACAATCATGAGCGTAAGTAAATTTACAGTGCCACTATGGAGACCAAACTCCACTATCACAAACAGAGGAAGGTGTGTGTATGTGTGTGTGTGTGTGTTTAGTTGTATTCTGATTAATATAGGAATTTTTTACCCACCTCCACTCTTTATATCTATGCTATGTATATCACATAATAGATCTTGATGGTGTCACTCAGAAAAGGAATGATAATGTTGCTGAAATATGGCTTATTGTAAAAGTATATGAGCTTTACAAGAGCTTTGGTGGGTGTTTCAAGGGCAGCCTAGAACTATTCAGGAGTTTAGTCACATCATGAAATGAGATAACCTGTTTAACACCTTGTCTAGCAGGTGCTCATGAAATGTATATTTTCTTGATAAATCCTGAAAAAAATCCGGATCCTTTATATAAAATAATTTTGTTCTCAGGTTGTAGTGCAGCTTTCAAAGCATTTCCCCCAACAGAATTCCTTACAGAATTATTGGATGATATATAGAATTTTAGATCTTATAGGTTTCCCTTACCATTTTATGAAACAGATAATAGTAGACACTTTACAGTTCTTCTTTTGTCATTTTATATTATTTTAAAAAAGACATCCAGTAGAGACAGAAGTAGAAATAACTATATATTCCAAAACACTAAATTTGAGAGGAATCATTTCCAAATTAATAATGCTTGAATCTCTTCCTTCATCAGTCTATAAAGTAATATTTTTCTCCAAATGAGGAATATCATATGCAGGTTGCAAACTTCCAGGTGTACCTGCAGATTGTTGTCCTTTGGCTATCTCACCAGGCTTCAAGGGATCCACAATGAATAAAGCACAGTGTAATTGCTGCTACTGATAGCTAAAGAAGGGACTTGCTTATTCTTAGGAAGTTAAAGAAACTCTCCTTTTTAAAACTGAACTCATGCTGCTTTTGTACCTTTTCACACATATTAACTTACGTCATTAAAAGGGGGCTAATTAATGGGGGAGAAATTAAACCAAAGAACCATTTGTCTATTCCCGAGTATGGTTCTTCATTTCTTTGACTAGCAGCAGCCTGCTTTTAAATCAAGAGCATCAGAGGCTGCTAGGGCAGGCTTAAAGCTTGTGGTGTCTTTGGTGAGATATATTTCTCTCTCATTATGTACCTCATAAAAAAAGAGAAGTTATCTTATCAGAATTAGTTGAGATTCGTTTATGAAATTCTTACTTTCCCATCAATCTCTAAGGCTTGGACAATCAAAGAACCCTTTTATCATTGTCTGTTGACCTCAGAGAAGTGTAGGAAATGCTACCTTACCATTAGGGCATTTAAAATCGAGCTGGAATTTCAGTCTGTGAGAATGCTAACTAAGCACATGACATTTTCCTGATGAAATGAAATGTTCTGAATTCTGAATAAATAGTTCTTTACTGAAAACCAATTCTATTTCTTCTGTGGAGAAGAAATAAAATTTATTTTAATCCCAGACATTTTGAGAATAATGCATTTATAGAAAGTTTATAGCAAGCTTATTTGTAGTAAACTTTCTCTAAATGTAAACTATGGCACTTTTGTTTTTATTGGGTTTTTTCGGAGGGTTAAGATAATTATTAGAAATTCTAAAGTACAAAACAACAAAATGCTCATAACATATTATGCTATATAATAATATATTGAAAGGCATCTGGTTGTACCCATATAATGCAGATTATTCAAAATCTTCAAATCCACCTTGCAAACAAACTCTTGTGGTTTTTCTTTCTGCCAAAAAGCTCTTTAAGAAAAAAAATGAAACACACATACACACACATCGACTTTATACCAAAGTTGGAGTTTGGGGTTTCCACCAGACCACAGGGGGCTGTTTGTTAAATGCCAGGATGTCACTAGTCATTATAATGAGGCAAGGACAGTTTCAAAGTTGAAATATTCAGAGTACTTTTTTTTTATTCAGTTAGAGTAATGATTTGAATTAAAAGTCTTTGGAAAGCAGATGCCTCACATCCCCACTTAAGTGATTGGGTACCTTTAGAAATGAAATAGTGATAGATGATAAACATACAAACAGACATGTTTTAAAATGACCGTATCAAGTGTATAAAGTTATAATGTAACTCGGGCATTGGGAAAATAGGTTATTCATACTAATATTTATAAGTTAAATTCTCTTCTTCAGTAGTGACTTACTATACATGGAGTATCAAGAATAGGAATCGAGGTCTTGAAGGATAATTATGCATTAGGAATTATACTTTTGTAAATTTGATAACTGCATATATCAACATTTCTGGAATTATCATCCTTTAAACCAATAATGGCAGCACATGACATCTTTTAGCATCGTCAATCATATACAATAAATAAATTGGTTTTGTTCCTTCTGTAATATTCTACAGCATTCTTTTTCAACCATAGCAATTTTAAGATTTGTGGACTTTATCTCCCAGAATTCCTCAGCCAGGAATGGATGGCTGCAGAATTCTGGCAATTGAAGTCCACACATCTTAAGTTGCCAAGATTGAGAAGCTCTGCTTTCAAGACTCAACTGCTCTTCCTGCTGGCTTTTATGTATTATACAGGTGAAACTTGAAAAATTAGAATATCGTGCAAAAGTTCATTTATTTCAGTCATGCAACTTAAAAGGTGAACCTAGTATATGACATAGACTCATTATATGCAAAGCAAGATAGTTCAAGCTGTGATGTATCATAATTGAGATGAGTATGGCTTACAGCTCATGAAAACGCCAAATCCACAATCTCAGAAAATTAGAACATTGTGAAAAGGTTCAATATTCTAGGCTCAAAGTGTCCCACTCTAACCAGCTAATGAAGCCATAACACCTAAAAAGGCTTCCTGAGCCTTTAAATTGTCTCTCAGTCTGGTTCAATAGGAATCACAATCAGGGGAAAGACTGCTGACCTGACAGTTGTGCAGAAAACCATCATTGACACCCTCCATAGGGAGGGAAAGTCTCAAAAGGTAATTGCAAATGAAGTTGGATGTTCCCAAAGTGCTGTATCAAAGCACATTAATAGAAAGTTATATGAAAGGGAAAAGTGTGGATGAAAAAAGTGCACAAGCAGCAGGGATGACCGCAGCCTGGAGAGAATTATCAGGAAAAGGCCATTCAAAAGTGTTGGGGACTTTCACAAGGAGTNAGCTCTCTACCAGGAGATTTTGGAGCACTTCATGGTTTCTTCCGCAGACGAGCTTTATGGGCATGCTGACTTCATTTTCCAGCAGGATTTGGCACCTGTCCACACTGCCAAAAGCACCAAAACCTGGTTCAATGACCGTGGCATTACTGTGATTGATTGGCCAGCAAACTCGCCTGGCTCGAACCCCATAGAGAATCTCTGGGGCATTGCCAAGAGAAAGATGAGAGACATGAGACCGAACAACGCAGAAGAGATGAAGGCCACTATTGAAGTGTCCTGGTCTTCCATAACACCTCAGCAGTGCCACAGGCTGATAACTTCCATGGCACACTGCACTGAGGCAGTAATTGCTACAAAGGGTCCCTAACCAAGTACTGAGTACATATGCATGCTTATACTTTTCAAAGATTCAGTATTGTTCTATGCCCAATCCTTGTTTTATTGATTGCATGTAATATTCTAATTTTCTGAGATTGTGGATTTGGAGTCTCCATGAGCTGTAAGCCATAATCATCTCAATTATGACAAATCACAGCTTGAACTATCTTGTTTTGCATGTAATAAGTCTATCTCATATATTAGTTTCACCTTTTAAGTTGCATTACTGAAATAAATGAACTTTTGCATGAAATTCTATTTTTTCAAGTTTTACCTGTAAGTTGAGCTATTATTAAATGCCAATTGGAACATGCGAGTTGCATCTATGTACAATTACAGATTAGCACATTGGAGCTCCTTCTTAGCAGCAGTGCTACTTGATGCATCTGTGAATCAAATTGTTATTATTTAAAGAAAATTCTTATCTTAGGGATATGGCCTTCTTTAGCAGCTGCTGAGCTGAATGCCATAACCATGTCCCTGAATTTAATTCCTCTTCTGGCCTTGAACAAGCATTCTCAAAGCATTCTTGGGATGCTGGGTAGGATTTTATGATGAAAATTTGAAATATTGTCATTTCAATATACTGAGTTTGTTTTTTAAAAATTAAATTTCTCTGTTTTGGAATTGGAATTTATAACTGAGTTATTTTAGATCATTCAGGAAGTTTAAAATGGCAAATTGGAAATGGTTATTTGCCAAAGAAACCCAAAAGATGTGGATATATATCAAGACAGGGAAGTGCTCAAGAAAGATACTTTGCCAAGAGTCCCCTTGAACTAGGAGTTGGAATTAAACTTAGAACATGGGAAAATCTTGTAAGGTATACTAATTTCCCTCTACTTGATATATTTCCAATGTAGCAAATAGTACATCTGAAATTAGAGTTCAAAAAGAAGCAAACAGGTCTTTAATTTTAAAATAATCATTTAGCATTATCAACAGATAAATATTCTTTTGTTTGTTTTTTCAAATCTGGACAGACACCATCATTTCCAGAATAGAAAAGTAATTTTTCTCCCGAGTATACCTCAAAAACAGGAGGGATGCCTTAAATTCAGTGACAACATAATGATGGTAATAATATGTGAGATATTTCCTCCCCTCAGTGCTATAATTTAATTAATGGCATTTAAAATGTGTTTGGATCAGTTGGACTTTGAGGAGCACTTCAGAATATTTTGGATATAAACTGTTGGATATGCCAGTAAATATTCATTGAATCATGCTAAAATGTTCATATTTTCTTTTCATTATTATAATCATCTCATTTGGATAGAAACTAGTGTGATTCTAAGCACCCTGGACAAATTTAGGGCTAATAAATATATTAAGCAAGTTTGGCTTACATACATTTTCTTCATAAACAGTAATTAACCCTGTGGACTTTGGTGGCTGTATCAAATGTCTGATTGATTTATATAGATTTTGGCAGCCATATGAATGTTACAATTTATTTTTACCTACACATTGTATATATTGCAGGTCCTTGACTCAGACATCTTAAAAAACTGAGGTGTGTGGTTTTTTTTCAAAGTGCTCCAGATAATCTGTAGGGTGTTTTTACATAATCATGGTCCCCAATTTACTATCTATGTGCCTTATTTACAGAAGGGACTTATTTTAATTCCTGGGCATTAGAAGTCCAATCTAGTTAAGCCAAACCATCCAGCCAAGTGCTGGCAAGCGCTTTCTCATACAACTTACATTTCCTTTCCAGCCAAAGAAAAATCCTGAAGAAGAGCCAACAGAGAAGGAGAAATTCATAGGTGGCAGGGGAAAAAAACCCCCCACAAATACAACAGGCATTGATCCATTCGTTGCTTTAGGAAAAAGAAAAAAAGAGAGAAAGGGAATGGGGAGACAAATAATGCTTATGGAAAACATTTAGACCAGAAAACGTGGTTTGTCTGCAAGAGGGAATAAGACCTGTTTCCAATGGAATCCAGCTGGAACCAGAATATCCTGCAGGAAATAGTTATTATAAATTTTACAGGATTTTAGTTATTGCTGCTTCTGTTCTGCAATGTCATTAATACATTGGTCATGCTGTGTAGTGCCAGAGGTGTCTTTATCATTTTATCATCTCACTACTATATTTTAGTCGTATTCCAGCAGTTAAAAGTCACCTGCCTTGTCAGAGAACTATTCTGTTTAAGCAGACGAGGTTTAAATCTAGCTCTGTGAATATTTGTGTAGACTGAAAACAGTACGAATGCTACTGCTGTTGAAATACAAAGGGAAGTTGGTTGAGACTGATAGATTATTTAAAAGGTCTTTCTACTATTTCTCTCCAGAGAGAAGGAAAAATACTCTTTTAGACAAAAATGTTTTCCCCTTCTGTCCTTTCCTTTCTTGTCCTTTCCTTTCTTTTCCTTTCCTTTCCTTTCCTTAAAATAAACCCTTACTTTTGAAGATGCTTATTCTGTGTTTCTCCCCTTAAGCTGCCAAGAGGACACCACTGCTTACAGGTAGAAGCAAACATGCAAGGAAAAAAAGTACCAAACCGCTGAAGTCTCAAGTCATTGCAATCATCTTCAGTTCCCAAATTGTCCTAGAAGGAGAATAGCATCGGATTTGTCTTCGGCTGTTTGGCCAAACTGGGGCACAGATGGGATAATGACTTTTACAAACAGCATTTTGATGAGAGGAGGGGAGAAGGAATCATATGTAAAATGCACAAAGGCTGCATAAACACACTGATGCCTGCAGCTGGAACAAACTAAAAAGATGTTTAATAATTTAGAACCAAGCAGGCAGGGCCTGTGCAGCTGTTGTGTGCAGGGGACCATGAAAGCCTTCCATTTGACAGCTGGCTCCATCTTTCCCCAGTTGCTACGTGAAGAAGAGAATGCAGATTTGGGATTAGCCAATCCCTGTTACCCTTGCCCATCTGCCACCAAGACCCCCAGCTCTGACTTCTCTCAGTAGAAAAGCGCACACATTAAAAAGTCCACACTCTCCCAAACATATGTATGCATCAGTATCAGCCGTCAGCCATTCTGAGGATCTGTTGACATGCCGCCAATACATGGCTGCTGTCGTTTCTTGCTGCAGGGCACATTTTGCATTTCACACATTTGTAGAAATACAAAATGCTGTTGGATGCAAACAATTCAGGGCCTAATTGGCTGAATTACTTCGATGTTACCTTGTGTCCCCCACCTGATTAACATAGCTCAGCTGGGAGGGCTGTAAAAGAAGGAGGGAAGAGGGATTTGGAGGGCAGGTGAAGCTATGTTTGCCCATGAAAGCAGGATCCTTTGCGAAATCCCAGCTGAGCTCCAGCAGGCCTGTGCCAGGCAGATAGCTGTTAGCAGGAGAGGAACTTCATAGATGCTCATATTCTTTTACAATATAGATTTTTCTTGCACTTGGCAAAAAAGAAAGGGAGAAGGGGGGGACAGAGGAATTCAGCAGGGCTGTGGCATGATGTATGTGTTTCTGCTTAAATCTTCCTTTTGTAAGAAAGAAATCGCTGGATGGAATACATCCACCTTGGATTTGGAGGAGCTGTACAAGTAGAAAGGAGCAAAGAGGCAGGGAGTTCCTTGTCAATGCAAGCCAGCTAATACTGCTTTGCTAAGTATAATAGTACATTTTAACAATGGCTTAGATCATGTGGAACTGTCTTTTAGCCTGTTTTAGCATTGTGCTTATCCCAGCCCAAAGGATTTGGGATTGAGTTGGTGTGGAGAAAATCTTTTTTTCTTCCTCTCCTCACTGCCACTCATGTTATGTTTAATTTTGAGACTGCTATTTTAAATTGCATTTTTTTTTTAATTTAAAGGTTTACTAATCCCAATCTCATGCTAATACCTGCCCTGCAAAACCCATAAAGCAACTAATAATCATTATTACAGCCTATTCCAAAATGTTCTGCTATTTGTATTCATGAGACAGATCAGTATTTCCCCCTTTGTTCAGCATATAAACCTTGGAAGAAAGTACCACAATTATGAAATTAGAGAATTGTAGATCTAATGGCAAAATAATTTTCCCATTGATGGTGGGGGAGGGAGGATTATTTCTGCTTCTGATAAGTAGTTTTATTCATGTTAAATTCTTCCTATTTGCATTAATTTAAATATAAGCTTCTCAACATGGGGATCTGTTTTCAGAGTTCATTTATACATGCATAAACACACAAATTCCTAATAAGCTAATATAAAGTGATTAAGAAATTGCCTATCCTACAAAACCAGGCAGAGAGAGAGAAAAAAAAAGAGAAGTAATTTTGCAAACACATTTCACAATTTGCTCTGTGGTGGGATAAACATTGTTTTTAAATCTCCATTTTATGCATATCACATGTTTTGTATTGATATCCTGCAAAGGTAAACCTTTCTGCTGTTCTATTTCAGTTGAAGTAGGACCCAAAAGATTTTCACTGACAGCAGTGTCTGGCTTTCTAAGTTAAATGCTATCCCTTCATCTCAAACAACTCGCTTTAAAATGCTGCAAGAAGAGGGTTTTCTTTTTCCTCTGCCTCTAATGATTAAGCCTCAAGTCAACAGTTTCAATGATGATGCCAATGAAGTCATCACTTTTGAAAGATCTAACAGTGTCTTAGAATTTAAATCCTATCTTCCTCACCTTTGAAGAAACTAGGAGGGAGGAAGCTATTGGGACAATCCTCATGATGGCCCAGATAATGGTCACAATTCTGCAGGAAGTTTTCCTGAATTAATTCCATAGGAGTGAATGGAGAACTGTGTGAGAACTTTATAATGTCACCTAAATGCTCTTTAGCCATTTCTAAATGTGCTCCATAATGGGCTTCATGACAAGATTGTTTAGTGTCAGAGGTGTCATCCCTTGGGCTCCTTTTATTTATGTATCAGACTGGCTCCTTTGCTTAAAAGTGTGCACTTGTAAAATCCATTTTCTTTCACATACTCATTGATTGTACTATAATTTTTATTCTTGCTTCATCAGCAGTCATTAGATTTACAATGAAGTACAACTATCCTTCTGACACACCCCGCCTCATTTAATATTAAGACAGGTACAACGGCGAGAAAATAAAAAGTTAAGGCAGAACATTCAACTCTGTTGAATTATATGTGTTATATTTTCGTATGGGAAATAAAAATAGCACTATAATTGCCTAAAAAGCAGTCGGGTATAGTATATGCAAATATACTGCATATTGACATTATAAAGCTTCAAGTTCTGCCAAATTCCAGAGCAGTCAGAAGCTACTCTGAGCAGCCCTTTTTCACCAGTGGGCGTTTCTTCAGACAAGGCTGCCAATGAAAGAAAATGGTGCCAAATTATTTGGCAGATTTGTGTTAGGCACCAACCAGTTCCAGAATTTTATCAGTGGCTTTAATTATAATGACAATAATATTTTCTTGAGGGGAAAAACACATATATTATGTACATGAACTACATCATGAAGCCAGTAATAGAAAGAAATTTTAAAATGTTTATGGTCATCACATTAATCTCAGACAATTGATTTAATTTTGTGGCAAAATGTATATGTGGTACAACTAATTTTCCTCTTGCAAACTCCCAATACCTGTTTATCCATATCCATTTTTATTGTCTCATTACCATTTCATACAACCAATCTTTTGTAGCATACCAGGTACAAGATGATATATAGCAGGACTTAAAATTCATTAAATGAAGGACAAATGTTGCAAAAATCCTGTTCCGATGATTTGCAAATTTCTTATTCACCCTTTCAGGACCGAAGAAACTTTAATATAGGATTTTCTTTATCTTAAGACCACAATTGTCAGACGGCTCTAAAGAATAGAATAGAATAGAATAGAATAGAATAGAATAGAATAGAATAGAATACTTTATTGGCCAAGTGTGATTGGACACACAAGGAATTTTGTCTTGGTGTTAAATACTCTCAGTATACATTCATTAAGAATCAAGAATCATAACGTACAACACTTAATGATAGACATAGGGTACAATCAGCAATCAAATCATACTAGGAAACAGTCAGTATAAATCATAAGGATACAAGCGACAAAGTTATAGTCCTATAATCACAAGTGGGAGGGGATGGGTGATAAGGAGTGATGAGATGATTAACAGTAATAGTCATGCAGACTTTGTAATAGTTGAACAGTGTTGAGGGAACAGTGTTTGAGTGTTATTTGTTTAGTGTTTTTTGGGGAAAAAAATGTTCTTGTGTCTTGTTGTTTTGGTGTGGCAGTGCTCTATAGCATCATTTTGAGGGAAGGAATTGAAACAGTTTATGTCCAGGATGTGAGGGGTCTGTAAATATTTTCAAAGCCCTCTTTTGACTCATGCAGTATACAGGTTCCTGATTGAAGGCAGGTGGGTAGCATTGTTTTTCTGTCGTCCTAATTGTCCTCTGAAGTCTGTGTCTGTCCTGTTGGGTTGCAGAACCAAACCAGACAGTTATAGAGGTGCAGATGACAGACTCAATAATTCCGTCTATAGAACTGGATCAGCAACTCCTTGGCAGTTTGAGTTTTCTGAGTTGGTGCAGAGAAGAACATTCTTTGTTGTGGCTTTTTTGATGACGTTTTTGATGTTAAGTGTCCATTTTAGGTCATGTTATATATTAGAACCTATGATACTGTGTTGTCTATTATTGTAAGAGGTGATAGTATGGGAGGGTTTCTTCTAAAGTCTCCCACCATTTCTACGGTTTTGAGTGTGTTCAAGATTGCTCCAGTTACACCACGAGGCAAATTGTATAATCTCTGTCTGTATGCAGATTCATCGTTGTCTTGAAATGAAACCAATCACGTGTCATCAGCAAACTTCAGTATTTTAACAGATGGATCATTTGAGATGCAGCCATTGGTATATAGGGAGAAGATAAGTGGAGAAAGCACACAGCCTTGGGGGTCTTTTATCATATTCTTTAAGATTATAGGTTCAAGCCTTACTGAATCTTCCCCTAAAGTTTATCAGACTTTGATGTGCATTTGAATCTGGAGAAATGTAGGCTAATTATTTTGAAATTTGTAATGTATTTTGTTTGTTTTTTGCCATTTTGAACTACAGTGGTAACAAATGTGATTTTCATTTTATACATTTTATACATCATTCTTAAGTCAGAATTATATTGCCAATTATTACTGAGCAATTATAAGTGCCCTTTACTATACTGAAATGTTAGTCTGTACTTGGGAGTAAAAACCAAGATTAATACAAACTTTTTCTGCCCCAAAATAGGCTGTTGTTGGCCTTCTGGAGCCAAGCTTCCTTCTTACCTATCTCATATGCATGCATTCATACCCTCAGCTCGTGTGATGGCTATTTTTAGGTAATTTGGCTTGTAGGATTTCATTTATTAATGTAAAATGATTCAATTAAATGATGTTTACAAATGTTTTTCTTTGAATGGTTTTCATATAAAGTTTAAATGAGAAGCATCTGTCTGAGAGGCATTTTTATTTCTTTTTCAGGTAAAGTGAATTGCCTGCTATTTTTTTTCTTCAAAAATTACACACACAACTATCCAAAAAAGAAGAAAACATTTGCTTTACTTGTATGTACATTTGAATATATTTAGCTAATAAATCTGTGTGACTTTTAAGTGTTACATTGAGAGCAGGCTGATCATTTTAAAGAAAATAATAATAAATTACAGTAATAACCTCATACCCCGAAGCTAAACTTAATAGGCTTATACCTGTGGAAGACAATATTTAACTCAAGGCTGAACTGTGGGGTCCTTGGTGCTTTCTGAGCTTGATTGTCTTCTTGCAGACATTTCATTACCTGACTAGATTACATCATCAGCTAGTACCAAGGATCCCACACACTTACATCTGATTGAATTTAGTTAGAATGTTTTAAATTACTGACCTTCTCCTATTTTAAAAAAAGTCTTGTTAGCCTATGATAGACTGACTGTCAGGACAAAAGGAATGAAGCTGTTAATTGGGAACAAATTTTAATTTTCAAACAGTTATGTTAATATAATTTCTTAGGTTGAATCAAACCTTCCTAGTACTTTCAGTCCTTGCTTCTCTGGGCTATTCTACTTTTAATTCCTTTTTCTAAGTCAGTGCTTGTAATATTTGTTTTCATGATGACTGTATCCCAAAACAGAACATATGGTTTTTGACAGAAAAGACTTTGACAGGTTTTGATGGCTGAAGGCTACCCACAAGGACCTCTGGACCTTTGGGTTCTTACTGCAACCTACAGCAAATCATTCAGTAGGTTTCTGAGTGAGCGAATTTTAGAATCCATCCACCTTGTAAAGTGAATTGATCAATCGTACTGAGGCAAAGTTGTGGAAGAAGAAATACACCTTGGGATGGCAGACAGGACTTCAAGACCAAAATTGCAACCTAAAAAGAGACAGGGGCAAACACATCTATGGTTTTTGTATAGCTAGGCCTGGCTATATTAAGGCCTTGTGGAGCTAATGTGAACTAAATGGGATAAATGGTCATGATAAATGGGCATGATATTGCTAAGATTTATTGAAATTTGTACTTTAAAATAAATATTTGTATTTTCAGTATATTGAAAAATAACTGTTTTTATTTCTTTATTTTACATCAGGCCTGTCAAACTGGAGGCCCATGGGCCAGATGTGTCATGCACAGGCCACGCCCACCCTGATTCCACAAAGGCAAAAAACATCGCAATATGTCCCAAAATATCATGTGATCAAGTTTGACACCTGTTATTTACATTGTAAGAATTATTTCTTTATGATGATTGCCTGCTTCACAGCATGTTCTTCGAGAATTCCTTGGATTTACCCTTCTCTATGTCCCATAAATGCTAAGCTGTGGGAGCAATGTCCATATTTTTTTCTCCCAGACTTAAATTTATAGCATAATAAATAATTAACCTTCTTTTCATCTACCCTTCTTCATTCTAAGGTACATAAAGTAAAACTAAATATAATTCATTTTTTCCTTAAACCTTCTGCATAGTAGAATTTGCTAGAAAGATAACAATTTTGAAGCAATTGTTATCTTCGGAACTAGCATATTAAATAATATGTCTCTAGGGATCAGTTTTTTAATTTTCTATGGCTTCTCTTGTAATTTCACTCTTATAGAAGTGTCGGGATAAAGGCAGATGGAAGATTGGAATTAATGAATTACACAAAAAGGTTACTTTATATGGAAAATATGTACCCTTAGATAGTTTGATTTAAAGAACTTGATGTCAGTGTAGAAACTCAAGCTTTTGAGGAGCAAATTAATATCGGAATCAGTAAACCTGACATTATTTGCAATTATTTTAATTGTACATTTAACAGACAAGTAGACCTTACCACGATTACCCTTGACAATACAGCTCTTCCACCTATCCCTTCAGCTAAAATATATTTTATAAATCTCCAAAAAATCAAAATTCAGTAGCAAGAACGCATGAAATATTAACAAGTGGGCTGCTTAGTTGAAACAGAACTTTATTACTGCTTTCTACTCAGAATATAACTATCTAAATATCAAGATCTTGTGCAATATTTTTCTAGTCTTTGGTGGGGGAAGAGGGAATTGTTTTTAGAAGATTGTTTTGATATGCTATTATTTTATATTAAAACAGAGGAATTCTTTCAAAATCCTCTGGTGATTTTTGTAGCGTAAGTGCTCCTTTTTTAAAAAAAAAATATTTCGAAGCACATTTCCTTTGCAATAGTAATAGTTTTCCCATGGTTTGAAGGAGAAAATGAAATCCAGATTTGTAATTCCTAAAAGGAGAAATTTTATCCTGTCCAACATTTAAGTAATATTTCCTGTAAAACATATGAGGCCATCTGCAGAGCTGTTTCCAGAACACATTTTCAAGTGGCAAGGGCAACTGAAACAGAGGAGGACTGTGCCTGGCATCTCACCTTTGGGAAATCGAACATTAAAAGGTTTCTAAACAGGCAGCACTACAATTTTACATTGTATTCAAGCCTAGCATAGTTCATAATTTCTTTAATCTGTTCACCTTTTATAGCGAGGAAAAGGAAAGAAAACAGAAAAATTCTGCCTGGGAGATCTGGCCTGTTAACTCTGATTAGCAATAAATGGGCCACCTTGTATGTGTGTGCGCACGTGTGTCTTGGCTGCTGATTGCGTTTTATTTTTAGAACATAGAAATGTTACAGGCAAATTGTCTCTTGTAAAGATTGAACAAATTTAACTGATTTGGGGAGACAACACAGAAATGCAGCATTTTCTATTATAGAGTTGTGTTTTATTGTTAATCTCAAGAGTCTCTTCATGAATTCATGTTAGTAAAATGTTACGACCTCACTATAATATTAACTCCATGAAAAGACCTGCATTTACTATGCTTTGGTCCTGGAAGAATATGAAGAACTTGCGTATTTTCTAAAGAGATTTAACACAGTTGTATTTTTTCCTTCTAACCGTGACCTTACTGCAGACACAATTTAAAACCAAACGTCTGCTTGGGTGCCAGAGTTCAAAAGGAGAAGCCTACATTCTTGCTACTTAATTCAAAGTTAACATTTTCTCTCTGTGTGAAGAAACCAAAATATTATATAACAGAAATTGTGGGTAAGGATACAGTCTGTCCTCTCTATCCCTTTGCATTTTATTAGAGTTACTACCTCCAATAAAAGTAAAAGTAGGATTTTAAGCAAAGATTTTTTTTTGTGGTGATGAAGATTGCTTTAGTGAAATCTAATGTGGTTTAGGGATGTGGTTTATCATCATTGCCAAGATAAATAGGAGTTCTTATTTTTCTCCATTATAAAAAATATTTTGTCATGACAATGGATAATTTCCACCAAAATGATTTTGTTTTCCAAATAAAAGGGAATAGTCACAGACTACATTAGTGGTTAGGCTGCCACTAACAATACTGAGTATTTTATGTGGAGAAACAAAACAGAGACAAAAGAATTTGGGAAGCCAACAAAAGATATCATTTAATCAAAAGAATGAAATTATTTCAAACACTGAAAATAACACTGAAAATAACAGCAAGACTTCCAATAAATATTTGTTGAATGCTGCTCAGTGTCACTTTTTGTGAAATGCCCAGCCATACAAATGTAATAAATAAATAAATGAATTTATTGCAAGGCAAAACAGAACAATTTATTTTTTTGAATATGAAGGCTCAAATAATCTCCATACATAGAAATAAATGGTATAATCTAACCTTGTCCTTTAATACCTTATAAATTCCTATATAAACCATGGTTCTCAACCCAGGATGAAACCGTGTGACATGTTCTTTGTGATTCCTGCTTTTTCTGCTCTGATACTCATGGTTTAGTGAATCAGAAAAATGTAGTATAGTAACTTCAATACAGGATTTGAAGCTAGGAATAGAAGAAGGTATTAGTGTCATATTGAACGTTACCAATAATTATGCCTGATTGTATACTTTGTCTTACATTCTGATTGATATTATACAGGTGAAACACAAAAAAATTAGAATATCGTGCAAAAGTTCATTTATTGTAGTATTGCAGGTGAAACTAATATATGAGATACACTCATTACATGCAAAGCAAGATAGTTCAAGATGTGATATATCATAATTGCATGGCTTACAGCTCATGGAAGCTCCAAATCCACAATCTCAGAAAATTGGAACATTGTGAAAAGGTTCAATATTCTAGGCTCAAAGTGTCCCACTCTAATCAGCTAATGAAGCCATAACACCTAAAAAGGCTTCCTAAGCCTTTAAATAGTCTCTCAGTCTGGTTCCGTAGGAATCACAATCATGGGAAAGACTGCTGACCTGACAGTTGTGCAGAAAACCATCATTAACACCCTCCATAGGGAGGGAAAGTCTCAAAAGGTAATTGCAAATGAAGTTGGATGTTCCCAAAGTGCTGTATCAAAGCACATCAATAGAAAGTTATGTGGAAGGAAAAAGTGTGGATGAAAAAAGTGCACAAGCAGCAGGGATGACCACAGCCTGGAGAGGTTTCTCAGGAAAAGGCCATTCAAAAGTGTTGGGATTCACAAGGAGTGGACTGAGGCTGGAGTCAGTGCATCAAGAGCCACCACACACAGACAGATCCTGGACATGGGCTTCAAATGTCATATTCCTCTTGTCAAGCCACTCCTGAACAACAAACAACATCAGAAGCATCTTACCTAGGCTAAAGAAAAACAGAACTGGTCTGTAACTCAGTGGTCCAAAGTCCTCTTTTCTGATGAGAACAACTTTTGCATATCATTTGGAGGAAGAATGGAGAGGAACACACTGCAAGATGCTTGGAGTCCAGTGTGAAGTTTCTACAGTCTGTGATGATTTGGGGAGCCATGTAATCTGCTGTTGTTGGTCTACTGTACTTCATTAAGTCCAGGGTGAACACAACAATCTTCCAGATTTTGGAGCACTTCATGCTTCCTTCCACAGATGAGCTTTATAGGGATGCTGACTTCCTTTTTACAGCAGGATTTGGTACCTGGCCACACTGCCAAAAACCTGATTCAATGACCAAAATCTGATTCAGTGACCGTGGCATTACTGTGATTGATTGGCCAGCAAACTCGCCTGACTTGAACCCCATAGAGAATCTCTGGGGCATTGCCAAGAGACAGATGAGAGACATGAGACCGAACAATGCAGAAGAGCTGAAGGCCGCTATTGAAGCATCCTAGTTTTCTATAACACCTCAGCAATGCCAGCTTCCATGGCACGCTACATTGGGGCAGTAATTGCTGCAAAAGGGGCCGAAACCAAATCCTGAGTACATATGCATGCTTATACTTTTCAGAGGTTCGGTATTGTTCTATGCACAATCGTTGCTTTATTGATTGCATGTAATGTTCTAATTTTCTGAGATTGTGGATTTGGCGTTTTCATGAGCTGTAAGCCATACCCATCTCAATTATGACAAATCACGGCTTGAACTATCTTGCTTTGCATGTAATGAGTCTACATTAGTTTCACTTTTTAAGTTGCATTACTGAAATAAATGAACTTTTGCATGATATTCTAATTTTTCGAGTTTCACCCATAGACCCAACGATATTGTCTGACTTTTCTCCATGATGTTTGTTCTTGTTCAACATCCATATCCATTACAGTTTCCTTTTTCATATAGCAGTTTGAATACAGCACTTCCCCAGTATCAATTCATTACATAACAGAATCTGGCACTTTGTATCCAATTTTGTTTGCATTAGAGCAAGATTATGACTGAACCATTCCATCCTGCATGAAATCAGCAAGAACCTTCAAAACTGTCACTTATATTTATAAGTAAAAAAACACGACAACAGGAGCAACAACAAGTGAATTATAAATGAGGACCAGCATTTTTATTCTGAGGTTGAAGTCAAATACTTTCTCCATATTGTTAGAATACCAATTTTCTTTTACTGTCGTCGTAACCCACTACAATATTCAGTCCCCAGAGAGGCATCCATACCTCATGAGATTACTTCAGCAGCACATTATCCTCATCACGTATCCATTATATATACACTTTCAGACAAGTGGAAGTGTTTTCTCAAAAAAGCAACAACAATCTGGAATCTTGGCTGAAAACACAAGTTTTCTGTTGGAGCAAAGAGAGGAGTTTAAAGAGGGCTTATTTTGTTTTGTTCATATAAGTACACTGCTTTTTTTAAAAAAAAATTGAGGGAATACATGGCAGTAGTAGGCCATGAGGTACATTCAAGGCAGCAGTTCCAAGCACTATATTCAATGCCAAGTTACTTCTGAAAAATAAGGTATATAACTATTATTTTGTGTAGTGCTTTGAAGGCCAATTGTGTTTTAGAGGTCCAGGTGTCCTCTGAAGAACCTTTTTTGCCTTCATATCGGCTATATCTAGGTATATTAAGTAAGCCACAATTGGTTGAACTCTACTACATACACCCTGAACCATAAATAACAGCATACAAGCAATTTTTTTGCATTACAAAATAGGCTAATCCTTAAACCACTTGACATTTTGGTCAAGCATTTGAATACAGTCTATATATTCTTCATTTTGGAGCATGATATGATAGTTCCTGTGTTACTTCTTCACAATATTGTTGCCTTGACCTTTCCATCCAATGTTCAGATGTTTATGGAATTCGCTACAATGATGTATTTGGAATAAAGTTACTGTTTAGTGTCATTAAGGTTATGCTGAACTTCTGAAGAGTAAAATGTTTTGGGCTAAATTTGGAAGATTGGTTGCAAACTAAATAAAAAAAATAATATAAAATAAATCTCAGTCCTGTCCTTCTATATTTTGAGTGAGGGTGTGTATGAATTGAACATTTAAATGAAAGCTGCCAACTTTTTCTTCAAAACAGTCAATGTCCAGAATGTTTATGTGTGGTTGTATATATGTATCTATGTATACTTGTGTTTGTGAGTGCTTTACTCACACACACAGGCAGACACAAACATTCTTCCCTTTTTCATTTACTGATGAAAATATTGTAAACATTTCCTTTCCAATGTTGAGGCTCATAAATTGAGTCCAGTAATTGTGGAAACCCCAAATTGTTGTATTGACAGTAATTAGAGCAGAGAATGGTAATGTTGAATTTAAGATAGATAATCTTTATTATCATTTTGTTACTTAAAAAGACACACTTTTTATGAATTAAAATTAATATTAAAGATAGACTTCACTTTTTTTTTCTACTTTTCTAACTGTCCAAGGAAGCATTGGCTGTTTTCAAAGACTTCCTCTGGGGTTTATGCCTGGAAAGTTATGCAAATCAGTGATAACAAGTACAAAACAGTAACTTTTGTGCAGATGCAACATAATGTTCCCACCATATTCATCAGACTAAATACTAAATGGAGGTGGTGATACTTTAGAATCATCCCAACTTCTTTCTGCATGGCCAAATCAATTTTAAAGCAGATACTCTATGCATAAGCCTTCCCACAATGACTAAAGATGCAATCCACATTTCACTGAAATCAGTGACAAATTGCATAGTTAATTAAAAATACTAGCATGTTTCCTTAAATCAAGATATATAGAATGTAAACTAGAAAAATATAATAGTGTTCTTGGAATCTCAAATAGATTTGTTTTAAGCAGTTTACAGTGATCAAAAATAACATTATTGTTTTGACTTTTCTGCTTTTTTCAGCATTTAGAAAAGTTGTTTTTCAGTAATTCTCTCTATTTGTGTTTATGTCGCTATCAAACTCATATTATGTCAAAGACTATAAAGGATTTTCTTTTCTTTTTTCTTTTTTTCTTCCAGTAAATCTGTCTTTAAGGCATGATGATTAAGGAAAGAAAATGTCCACAGAAGCCCTTGGTTAAATACAGAGATGGAAGGGGCTATTCCATTCCCCTTGACAACGATATCTCTATATTCTGATAACCATCTGCTAGAATCAGATGGTATATGTCTTGGAACATCTGGATAATGGGGTTTCAACTGTAATCTCATTAATTTAATATTTCTGTTTAGGAGATAAGGCTCTTTTATATGAGCTTTCCAAGATGGATAAAGCTTTTGTTGTTCACATAAGGCACAATTCAAAGTAAGTTAAGTATACCAAGTCACAGTCAATGATCCTGCTCCTGACTTTTAAGGCCACTGCTGATTACAGTTAAAGAAAGTGAAGCTCTTGTATCTTGGATATTTTTTCCTCTCTTAACTTTTTCACTAAGTATATAGGAGAAAGCCTTCTAGCATTTTAAGAAGGTTTTTCTTATTTCATTTATTCATTTTTTTCAGATCTCAGTTATCTTCAATTTTCTTTCCTTCTACCAATTCCCCAAAAAAGAATATTATAGTACTATATTACAACAATAATATTGCTAATTAGTGTTACAGTAATTCTAATACTATATTAGAAGTTGAAGCTTCTAATTCTTAGAAAAAGGACAAAAGTTATCCCCTCCATAAACTGAACATAAACTGAACAATTAATTGTGGGCAAATTGATACAGCAAACTTTTCTTCTGTTAGGTACTGCTATTACTGGAAAATAAGTTTGGGGATAACGAATCAGGATAATCTGTTTTACAAACTGAGGCAGAGTTGAAAGGGATGGTTCATAGTAAAATTGTAAAGAATTTGTTTTTATCCCCATAAACTGAATATGACATTCATTCTGTCTTTTGAGCAGAATTTTAAGAAGACTAAAAACGTCTGGATATTTTGGTAATATTCTTGTTTAAACCAAAATATGCTGTGTTTATTTTTTATTCAAACTAGAACTTGAACATTATGTATCATTTTAAATTAGCATAAGTAAATCTGAGATAAATTTATTTTTACCAGCAATTTCCTTAAGAAGTCAATTTATTATTGGCATGTACCATAAGACATGTGCTTATGGACTAGTAAGCAGAGTTTCCTGCATCTTTTTTTTTACCTTTTATAGAAAAAAGTCTTTTGAAAATTTCAAAATTAAATGAAGATAAAAAATATTTGAATGCCTTTAAAAAAGGACTGACAAAAAAAATCACACATGTTCCTTCCTCCTTTCTTCTGTCCATCCTTCTTTCCACATTCTCTGCCTCAAATCCTAAAAAGTGCATGATACAGAGAAACATATTAATGACATAAGCTAACACAAATTTTGAATCTCCACTAAATATCTAGCTAGAGCAACACTGAATTTTTCATCTTATTGCCTTCTAAGAAAAGTTGAATAAAGAAACAACAAGAGCAAGCTAATTGCAGAGGAAGCAGTTTGGAATTGTGGAAATAGTCTTTCCTTAACACCGAAAAAATTAATGAGCGATGACAGCATTTCTGGAATTCAGCAAATTTTTAAATTTACTGATTTGTTTATGTATTCAATTTGTATGTTTGCCCAATACACAAAATGATGGTTTACAACAAATTTAACAACAATGATAGTAAGAATGCATATCAGAAACAAATATAGCAGATTAGCCACAGAGATATCAACTAATAGCCTTTTGAGGGTGACTCATCCAGATGTTTGACCCCGTGGCTCTAGAAATAGGCAAAGCTTTTCACTGCTTTTATGAATGAGCAATATGCTTGGAGCATATTTTGAAAAACAAGTTGTTTTCAAGAATACTTGCCACAATAGTGAAGGGATATTTCCTGGTTTCAAACAGATGACATTATTTGATAGAAGAAACAAAACATGCCAACTCTTTCAGGTAGGATGAAAAGAACTTATCAGATACTGACATATAAGTTGGCCTTATGTCAGCAAATCATTTTGGCACTGAGTGACAAAATGGGAGCACACGTGCGCATGCAGAGGAGCACCAGAAACCAAAAGAGTAGCTCCCTGGTGTGCATGTGAATGCGGCCACTTAGTCTTCCAGTTTCTGGTGTGCAGCTGGCCGGTGCGCATGTGCACATTGGAAACCAGAAGCTCAGCTTCCTGGCATGCGCATGTGCACCAGGAGCTTTTCTTCTGGTTTCTGATGCTCCCACACACATGAAGACCAGCTGGCTCATGTATGTGCTGGAACCCAGAAGAGCAACAGTCGATGGCTGGCATGCCCAGAGAGATAGCACTGCATGCCACTTCTGGCACGCATGACATAGGTTTGCCATCATGGCCTATGTCATGAAGGTCTACAGATAATAGTCAATATTTCAAATTGCAGCAACTTCCAAATAATCTTCAAGAGCAGTCTCACAATGTGATAATCCAAGCAGAAGGTATCTAAAGACTGAGTGACCATCAGTTGAGCCTCCTGATCTCGTAATGATCAAAATTAAGTGGTACAAAAGACTTCCTGGCCATGACTGCCACTTGTCTTCTTAGACTTATCAAGGTTAAATATTGATGGTATCACTTAATCAACCTATATATTACAATACCAGTAGAGATGTATAACAGGCAAGTAGATGACAACCTCCCCCCCAAGATTTAACAGAGATGTTCAAAAAGAACAGGGAAAGGTTACAGCCTACAGCCTTATATGGGGACATTTTTAAAGCAGCAAACATATATTGGATGGTATCTAATTATTGAAACTACTATTGCTACATTCATGCTGGAAGCACATATCAAGGTGCTTCTGGGCTGAAAGGATTAGCAGTTGCCCAGGGGATGCCAAAGAGGGCTTCTTTCATTTCCCTGTTATTTTCCCACTGAGCGGTACCTATTTATCTGCTTGCATTTGCATGCTTTTGAATGGCTCGGTCAGAAGGATAGGAGCTCATTCCATCACTCAACTCATACTCAACTCATACTTTGAACAGTTGAGCTGTTGACCTCTCAATTGTCTTCTGTCTCAGCATCCTAACCACATGAACCACCATGGTCTTTATTACTGAAACTATTTACATTGCACATGTGCTCATGGCCCCATTCATGTATGTGCACTGTGCACATAAAGGCACCTGCCCCCTCATCCTCCAGGCTGCCAACCCAGAAAGATTGGGGAACTCTGTCTTAGAAGATGTTCTCTATGTACATTGATCTAAATGAAGTTAGATCAATACTCAGATTCACTGGGAGGTTATAAGAACTGACAGTATATCTGCAGTAATGTGGCAAACAACAGAAACTAAATTAGCAAATATGGATTATAGCATAGTGACCCACAGATTGGAAGGGGACAGTCTACTTATGATTGCCAAAGAAAAGAGATTTGATAAAACATGCAAACTATTGCATATTATCCTTAATTTCACATAGTATTCAAAAATGCCTAGGGTTTTCCAATGCAGCTTATAGCCCTTTATGGAAAAAGAGTTGCCGTATTCAAACTTTAGAGCAGGCCATGAAACAAGAGATAGTATGGCTGAAAAAGGCAAAAAATACAAAAAGAAGTCACTCTTTGCTTAATTGATTATTGAAAAGGCCTTCAGTTGTGTCAACCATATCAAGCTGTGGATTGTCCTAAGGAAAATGGGAATCACAAACATATCATTGTTCTCATATGAAACCTAACAGACTGGGTGGTATGTGATGCATCAGCCAAGCGGGGGACAAAACTGTATGCTCTCCTCATTTATTCAACCAACGGTATATGTGGAATCGAAGGACATAGGATTGGAAAAATATGAGTGTAGTTTTAAAACTAAAAAAAAATCAATAACTTATGCTATGCTGCAACGCTGTTTTGATAACTGAAAATGCAAATGATTTGCAAGCTCTAAAATATCAAGGAGCACAGTAGGAAAATGGGACTAAGATTAAATACAAAGAAAATCAAACGAATGAAAACAGGTACAATAACCAGCCTTAGAACTGACAATGAAGATATTGAAGAAGGGAAATAGCTTATGCCTTTCATATTCAACTATCAACAGCAGAAGGGTCAGCAGTCAAGAAATACTCACAGATTAGCATTTGGTAGGTAGCAGTGAAAGTCTTGGCAAATGTTTTGGTAAAGAAATTCAGATACTATTATATGCCTACACCTACAAAGATCAAGACAATGATCTTACCTGTGACATTCTATAGAAGTGAAGGATGGACTTTGAAGAAGCAGGATAGAAAGAGTATTGATGCCGTTAAATGTATTATTTAGAATAGTAAAATCAATAAGTAATTTCAAAAACTACAAAAAGACATTCCCACCCAGGTGAATGAGTTTTAAAGTGATGAATGCACTTTCATTAAAGCAAATGCAGAATTATGCATGTTGGAGCAACAAAACCAAAAACTTCCAGCTATCACATACATATTAATATGATCTAACCAGGCACTAACACAGTGAGATCTTGGAGTTGTGGTGAGCAGATCAAAGAAAATCCTGACCCTTTTTGAAGTTTATTTTTTTAAAAAAGGCAAACTCTATGCAAGGTATCATAGTGAAATAAATGAAAAGAACAATGACTAAGTATTAATACTGTGATAATAATTGTGTAGCTGCATTTAAAATAGTTCTGGTCATTACACTTTGAAAACAGTTGCAGAGACAGAAGTCATGAAGAAAAGAGCAACACAATGAGAACAGCAGATTGCTTGTTTCTTATTGTCTTTTCCATTTATATTTAAAAGTATATAAGGGATGATAACATAAAATAATGAATAATATGAAAAAGTATGTACAAGGAGACGTACTTCTTTTTTCACAATATTACTTCCTGTGGTGAGTTCACCGAATATGAAAGCAGAGAAAGGAAAGGGAGAGTCACAGTCAGGTTAAATCCTTGCTTCATGATGGCAGTCAGGACTGTTGGCATTGCTGTCACTAAGCAGTGCAGGCACATGATGTTGTGCTTTATAGCAATAGTATTCCCACAGCACTTTACAGCACTCTCTGGGTGGTTCACAATGTCAAACTATTATTTGCATATTGCTCACAACAAACTGGTTCTCATTTTAGCAACCTCAGAAGAATGGANGATGTTGTGCTTTATAGCAATAGTATTCCCAGAGCACTTTACAGCACTCTCTGGGTGGTTCACAATGTCAAACTATTATTTGCATATTGCTCAAACAAACTGGTTCTCATTTTAGCAACCTCAGAAGAATGGAAGGTTGAGTCAACCTTGAGCTGGTCAGGATTGAACTCTTCGTGGGGAGCAGAGTTTGCCTGAAATACAGCATTCTAATACTGCATCATCATATCATTTATGATCATATCTATCACTTATTGATGGATATTTGAATCCCAACTGCCTGTGTAACATGAGGACCATGTATAGTCCTTTTTAATGTAACTTTGATTAAAAAAATTTCACAAAAGTAAAATGAAATAATACAGTGTAAGAGTAAAGAAAAAGAAAAATGTGAAGTAAGAAAAAAAGAAAATAAAAACATACAGAAAAAGATGCAAAAAAGAAAACAAAACATATAAAACAAACTATTTCCAATTTTCCCTTACAGCATTTACAATCATATCCTAATCCCTCATCAAAATTGTATTTTAATTCTCTTTTTCAAATACTCAACCTTTTTCAATCAGAAAATCCATAAATCACTGGTTTCTTTCTTTCCAGTATCAACAAAAAGCTCCTGTCTCTAATAAAACTACTTCTTATCTTTATCCCTGATCAAACGGGTCAATTTTGCCATTCCCACCTATTCCATAGCCTTTACAATGTACTCCTCCATTATGGGTAGGACTACCTGTAATCTTACTGGCTGTATATCACCTTTTCCTTCACAAATGTATTTTCTGTGGCATAGTCGGATAGAATGCGAGGCTCTACAGGCCTTTCACCTCACCCTGTAGAATTCTCTCTCTATTCTTAATAATCATGGTCCCATCCCAAGATATGCCTTGCAGTCTTGGAGCTATTAATTGTACATACATATAATATACTCCTCATATAAGAAATCCTATGAAACTACATTTTGTTTTGCAGATATTGATCAGGTAATTTGATTCAAAGCATCAAACAGAGCTGTGATATGGCCAGTGGCACTGTATCAGATATCATTGCATAGAGGAGGAAATTCTCCACAAATTATAGCCATACTAAACAATATAGACTGGATCATTTATTTTCAAATATAGGAATATTTGCCTTTTATATGTATATACAGCATTTAAACTCATTTCAATATGTTACAAATAATTATTTCCTCTGTACATCAAATCAGTAAATATTTTAAAAGGGGGAGGACTGTTCCTGAAGAAGTTATTATATGGTCAGGAATATTTTGCTGAAACACATTCATTTTCACCCTCTTTATTATACAATATTCTTGATGTTATCTATAGACTGCTGCTAATGTTGTTTTTGGAACTGCAATTTTTTCTGTCATAGGATAAAATAGCAGCAGTGTTTAATTTTCTTTTTCAAAAAATGCATTCCTTGATATTTTACCATCTTGTGTCTTTCTAATACAGCATTATTTGAATGTTTTATGGTGCAAATTTGCTTCTGAACCATTTTGTTTCCCAAAGGCCATCGACTACATTACCGATACATTGGCTAACAATCACTGTTCTTTTTTTGCAAGTCCATACACCTGCATCAAAAGATTAACATCTTCTAAAAACACTGGAGTAACATGACAATCATTGTTACCAAAGAAAGTTCTTTTTGTCTACAAAGTTTCTGTATTTGTTTTATAAATTGCTACATGTTCATAAATGCGTGAAAACAAACAAGAGTAGAACATGATGTGAAATATTTGGGTTGAAAAAATAATATGTTTCATTTTACCTGAGTTATTAATTTATAAAATGACATGGACACTCCTGCCACATGCACATCTACTATGTACATGGGTGTGTTTTGTGAGATTAAGCTGAAGCTGTCATACCTAAAGATGAAGCAACCATGCAAGTAGAGTGGACAAAAGCCAAGAAAAGCCCCCATACATAAAGTGGTTAAGAAGGAACCAAGTGCTTAAGGAAACAAAGAGAAAAAATGTCACCTGAACCAGACAAATGAAGTTGGGACTGAGCACATGGGAAACCCTTCCTCAAGTCCTATGGAAGGCTGAGTCAACCTTGAGCTGATCAGGATTGAACTCTTGGCTGGGAGCAGAGTTTGCCTGCAATATTGCATTCTAATTCTAATCTCTGTGCCACTATATCATTTATGACCATGTCACTTTTTCGTTCGGGTATTATCCCACGTCATTGTAGTTGTGCTTTTAAAGTTGTAGCAACGTTTCAGCAGAATCTCATCTGCATCATCAGGCTTCTGTATACAGAATATCTTCTGTATACAGAATATATCTTCTGTATATCATACAGAATCCTGATGATGGCAGTGAGATTCTTGCCGAAACGTTGCTACAACTTTAAAAGCACAACTACAATGACATGGGATAATACCTGAATGAAGCTGAACAGCATACATGTAAGTACCCGAAAAACTTAAGAAAACACACACACACACAAATGTTATTTCATTTTACTTCTGTGAATGTTTTTCAATCAAAATTATATATATATATATATATATATATATATATATATATATATATATATATATATATATATATGTATAATTTTGATTGAAAACATTCACAGAAGTAAAATGAAATAACACAGGATAAGAGTAAAGAAATAAATGTGAGGTAAGAAAAAGAAAACAAAAAACATATGGAAAAAGATTACCAAAAAGAAAGAAAAACATAGAAAGAAACTATGTCCAATCTTACTAGCAGCATTTCAATCTTATCTTAGATCCTTCCTTCATCAACTTGTATCTATTCTCTTTTTCAAATAATCATCCTTTTCAGTCAACAAATCCATAAATCACTGGTTTTGTTTCTTTCCATTTTCAAACAAAAAAGTCCATAAGAAGTTTCTAGGACTATGAATGTGTGAGTAAATGACAATAAATTGAACCTTGGATTATCTCAGTCTATATCATCCATCCAGTCATCCATCCATCCATCCATTGCAAACAATTAATTTATGTTAAAGCTTTTCAGTGGCTGAATTCACTTGCATAAAAAGCAACACTTGTAGCCCTTTTGGATTTTAATATGTGTGAAGGCAAATGCAATGATAAAAATATAATTCACACCATCAGTTTTGGATCTTCATTGTCTCTCATTTATTGATAGGAGTTTGTAAGGAGATTCAAACAACCAATTTTCAATTTTTTACCAGCAGCAAAATGCAGAAATCATTAGAGTTGTCTGTTTAAATGTCTCTGTCCGTCTTAATATTCAGCCTACTGGGAAATAACTTTAATAAGTATGTGCATCATATTCCTAATTCCACATTACCAAACAGCACATTCATTCAACTGAGATAAGTGAAATAAAATCAGATATTGCATCATTTGTAAATGTTATTTTAAAAATAACCAAATAGTACAGTGCTATGCAGGGTTAATTTTTGCAGGTAATAATAATAATAATAAAATATTTTTTCAGAGTGTGATTTTCCAGTTGCTTGGAAAGCAATTAATATGACCAAAATATGACCTCCAGTTTTCTTTTAATCACCCTCTACAGCTAGAGTTAAGCTCTCTAGTTTCCTTTTTCTGTAGTAAAAGTCTTCATTTTCTCAGCCTGCTTTGAGACTTCTTTGTTCTGTCCTAACTAATTTAGGATGAGAAACATTTCAGGAGCCCTGGACAATTTATTTGTGTTGAATGTAGCTGGTAACAACAGAAAAATTAAAGGTGAAGTAATATTTGACTTCATGAAGTCCTTGTAATGCCATCATCATCAGCCTTTTGTTTATTTACAAAGATCTGGTCTAATGCCTGCTTACCTTCTCAAGTTAATTATGAACATTGTTGGTTTCTTATTCTGGCTAAGGCCTACTAGTTAGCCTTGTTAGTTTTAAGTTTTATTAGATAACCCATGATCCATTAGAACATCTTTTCAAAGGTTTTTTCCTCCATCTAAATATTTCCTTATTTTATGGGCAGGCAAAAAAGCAATGGGAACAAAAGTAACTTCCAACTGTCTGTTGGCTTTATTCTTCACTTTCCTTATTGGGATGTTGGAGGAAGCAGTGAAAATGATGATCACCAGACCCTACTTTGCCCTGGCAGTGNACCTGACCCTACTTTGCCCTGGCAGCGATGCAGCAGTGTAGGGACATTAAGCAGATCAGTGTGACAGCAATGAAAAAGAAAGACAGTGAACAGGAAACCACTGGAGATAAAAAATAATAATAATCTGGGATTTAAAATGAAAACAGAACTCAAAAATTAAGTAGGAAACATACAAAGTCTAACATACAAAGTCTAACATACAAAGTTCTCACCTGCAGTTAAGCAGGTGAGAACTATACAAGAGTGAATGAAAAAGGGAAAAGCAGAGGTTTCCTCCAGTGGTGGGATTCAACATTTTTACCACCAGCTCTGTTCATAATTAACTTGAGAAGTTAAGCAGGCATTAGATCAGATCTTTGTAAATAAACAAAAGGCTGATGATGATGGCATTACAAGGACTTCATGAAGTCAAATATTACTTCACCTTCAATTTTTCTGTTGTTACCAGCTACATTCAACACAAATAAGTTGTCCAGGGCTCCTGAAATGTTTCTCACCCTAAATTAGTTAGGGCATGGCGTATCTTGGTGGGCATGGCAGGAGAAGGTTACTGCAAAATCCCATTCCCTCCCCACCCCACTAACCTGCTTTTCAGCTCCATTCTCCTGTGCAGGACAACAAAAGACCCAGCCAATCAGCTGGGACTCAGGAGGCAAAGAATAAATGGGGGTGGGGCCAATCAGAGATGTATTTACTGGAGAAGTCCTTTGACCAAAAAGTTCCACCTGTGAAAGGAATCACCTAATGTGTCAGCCAGTGGGAAGATCTGTGGAGAATGTAGAAATTTCTTCTCAAACTCTCTGCTGGTTGGCAAAGATTGGGAGCATACTTCATAACAATAAATTCGAAAGGACTTGGAAGAAATTTTTCCAAGCAAATCTCCAGGGGTAGGCAGCTCTTGAAACCAGGAATCTCTTCAGGATTATGGTTGGAGGTGTACTAAATACAGGTGTTATGAATTGGGAAAGGGAGGTAAAGTAAAATGGTGTTTGGCAGACACTTCTTTCAAGGTTTCAATATAATTATGACAGCTGCCACTTTTTAGGCCAAGCATCCTAACAGCCCGAGATGGAGCTACTACAGAGCCACTTAGCCTTTATACCTGGGTTCCTCTTTTCAGGCCAGTTCCTGGGAAATAAAAAGGGAATAGAAAAGGAAAGGAATATACAACTTAATCGTGACAAGTTATGAAACACTGGCTTCAGGTGCTTTAGAAAATAGGTTGAGCTAACAGTCATGTCAGCTCAGAAATTCTGGGAGTTTAAGTTCACAAGTCTTAAACTTGCCAAGTTTGAAGATCTTTGAGATAGATTCTCGGTTTAGTTTGACAACTTGTCTTTGATTAAAACAAACCCTAGGCAGACAATTTCAAACAAAGCAATTCCGGACTCAATGCCTGGAACTTTACAAATCATGAAGAATTGTATTTATGCTGAAAGAACTAGACAAACTCTGGTCTAAGGATCAAATTTTACAGAAATATTTAAAGGCCTGTTTCCATACAAAATATATTTTGATTTTTTTAGACATATATATTACTATAGATTATTAAATCCTTTTAAAAAGGATTTGGATGGAAGGTGTAGATTGCATTGTCTGGTTCTTATCTAACTGTTCATTGTCAAAGAGGAGCACAGAGCAATAAATAGCTTTTCTACTTTATGGCTGAATGTAACATTAGATATTGGCTTTCAACAGCTGTCAACTTATAAAATCTGGGTGACATCTTTAGGTGCTTCTGGTAACACCCAGCCCTGTTTTTCATTCCATCAAAACCCGAGAAGTCCTTTAAATCTGCAATAATTTTAGCAGAATAAGGCTAGGCAAGATTATATGATCAAAGCATTAGCAAAGAACAACACTTATGAAAACAGTCTGATCTCAGACAAGAAAAGTGTTGTTTAATTTGAATTAGTTTTTCTGTTCAGCGATGTTTGTAGCTAATATACTGGGGTGGGGACAAAAATATTTTGGAGTGCAAAAAAGGCCTATTGATGTCTAGAGTTGTGGCAATATGAATAGACTGGTGTATTAAAAAGCCGCTCTTGAAGAAGAGTTTGGTCTAACTTTGTGTATTTCAGAATTGCATATAAAATACCACAATATGTCCTACTAAAAGTAATCTCAGAAGACTCTGAGGAAGTGTGATGAGTGTATAATGACGAAAGTAATAACTCTACAGATTTTTGCTGCTTCTCCTTTGACTCAACTTTAATAATAAGTGATAACCTTTGAAGTTCCACATTTGGTGACTGTATGTTTAAAATATTTCCATTCCACATTTATGCTTCTGCTTCTTTATTTGAAAAGAATTTTCAAGTTAGATATTTTCAAGTTCAATCATTTGAGATCACTGAAGGTGTAGTTTCAATTTTCTCCACAATGACACTGAGAGGATAAAACCTACTTTTATTCATTTTAATTTTACATTTTATTTTATTTTTAACATCCAACTTATACGTAACTCTTGGTGGTTGTTATAAGTCCTGCAATCTTTGTATATTTTCCACAATCCTATTTTGAGACTTTACTACTTATTGTATTGTATGTAATGAGTCAGTATTGACTCCTGGTTGTTGCCTGGAAACTCTATAGTTTTATTGGCAAGATTTCAGAACTGGTTTGCCATTGCTTGTTTCCTAGGGCTGAGAGAAGGTGGCTGGCCCAAGGTCATCCAGATAAGTTGATGACTAAGGTAGGACTAGAACCCTATGATATACCACAAGGAATGGTCATGGAATGGACCTCTCATTCTCCATCAACCATGATTGGGACTGTTTTTGAAGAAAGGAGCTGCAACAGCAAAAAACTGTGCTACCCAACCCAAAACCCCACAACCAGCCCAAAAGGATACCATGATTCATAGTATCAAAAGCCACTGAGTATTCAAGGATGGAGCACTACCCTATCTTTTTCTTACCAGGGATCATTCACAAGTGCAACCATACTGCCTCTGTCCCTTAACAGGGACTCAAATCTGTCAAGAAAAGATCGAGATAACAACATAGTTGGAGGGAGTCATAGTTGAAGGAAGCCAGTTTGACACTAGCAGGCTGCAGGCCAGATGTGGCACATGCAGGCCATGTTCACCCCAGCTCTGCGAAGGGAAAAATATCATGATTCATCACCTGACAGCAACATGACATGGTGAGTTGTTACACCCATGTAACAAGGATATTTTCATCCAATGTATTTATTTTTCTATTTCTGTCTTTCATTTGGACTTGAAGAGGACTTTCCTGCATTGTGCTATTTATATGCCTGTGTGCGACATCAAATGATTACTTGATCAAGTTAATGCGTAAAATTTTGGAGAAAGAAGGGAGTCTGACACAAAGCTCTTATAATGTAACAAATTTAAATAGAAGCATATAATTTTGATACTTCTGAGTTTTTAGAAGTTGTCTTATTTTTACAATCCTTCAATATGCATAGATTTTTAAAGAGCCTTAAGCTATGATGTTTTATGACTCCTTTCATAAAATTTATATTTAATCATACCTTTAAAAATTGTTCTCATTCTGCCACTCAGTGTTACTAACCAAGAAAAGCCCTTCAATTCAATTCTACATTTAACTATTTGTGCGTGTGTGTGTTTCAATCCTTGATAACTTCTTAAGTGGTACATGATGTGAATCACAATGAAACATCTATGAGTAACATGTGAGCAGCACTTAAATAAATGTTTTCTATTTGAAATTAGCTTCACAATTTACTGTCAAAATGTTTTTACATTTCTAAAATTGTGATTTGATTTCTGCTGCTAAAATTATTAGCATAAAATGGATACCTCCTTTTGGAAGCTGTCAATTTTAAATTTAGATGCGTAAATAGAAATCTAAATAGATAGGATTGTAAAATTACAATCAACTGAAGTTTCAGCCAAAATTCAGTAGCCCTAAACTCTGTTGAGATAAGGACAAATCAATTATCCCCAGTTGATAATTTGGAACAGATTCCATTACTGAATCTAATTGGCAATACTGAAGATCAGGCTAGTATTAAATGATTTATCCCTGCATTTCTTAATTTAGTAAAAAAATCTTCACATTATTTTTTCCAACCAAAATTGTTTGCCTTTGACTTTAAGCAGTGACTTATTCAACCATCATCAAAGTGTTCTGTTGTTCTCTAAAAGAACCTATCCAAAAGTAATTTAGTAAAGAATCTTCACATTATTTTTTCCTACCAAAATTGTTTGCCTTTGACCTTAAGCAGTGACTTATTCAACCATCATCAAAGTGTTCTGTTGTTCTCCAAAAGAACCCATCCAAAAGTTTTCCAGAACTGCTACTTTAAATATGTTGAAAATATAAAATTATTAACTGAATTATTAATTTCACATGACTGGAAAATAACACCATATCTAGGAATATGTCCAGTATGATATCACCCTTTGCTTCTTTTATTTATTTATACAATTTGTGTAGCTCCTATTTCAAATTCTTAGACCGTTTCTAGGCAGAAAATAATAAAAACAATTAAAACATGCTAGAAAAATAAATGCAAAGGTTTTTTATTTTTTTGGTGAGATCAAATACAATTGACAGCCAAGAGAAATTATAATCTGCCAGTATCAGCATAACAGGAGACTCATTCAGGATTCCATAACACTTCACACATTCAGGATTCCAGGTCCAGGCACATAGTCAGAACTTTAAGACTTGCAAGCAGGGTATAGGTGTTGTGTGTTGTTCCAGCCTGGAAGCTTCAATAGGAAATTCAGCATCAAGTCATCTACACACAGAACAACTGCAGTCAGCATTTAACTGTGCTGAATTTTATAGAATGGTTCTCTTGTGGGTGGTAATGATATATTTTAAGTGAATGAAAAAATGCAGGAATGATTCTTGAAATTATTGACAGGTGCCAGAAAGGAGAGGCAGAAGAAATATTTTGATCCTTGAGAATCATAATATAACCGATTGGGATAATCTCCAGTGCTTCCAGATGTTGTTTATGTTTAAGACATATCTAAAATCACATGTGTATGACTACACATTGTGTGTAGGTTTCTATTTTTCTTGCAAGATGTCACTTGATATGTTGTCACTGTGCTTCAAAGATCAGAGAATATAGGGAGAACCTAAATTTCCTGTATACATAACTAGTATAGTCAAAATAGTCAAAAACATTTTCCATTTAACTCCAGGAATCACCTATCATCTTCTTTTAATGACCCCATAATCTCTTGCGGACTGGAATCGAGGCAACTGAATGGAGCCGAGTGTTTACTGGCCAGATGCCCTTCCTGTTGGCAATGAGGAGTTATATTCAGCAGATATATTCTCAACATGCCCAGAGTGAGAAATATCTGCCTCTACCTAGGATCGAACTCATAGCCTTCTGATTGTGAAGTGAGAACTCCACCTCTGGCCACCACACCACTCTCCAAGGTATCAACTATGTGAAAGCCATATTAAACATTCCACAGCAAGGCAGTGGTAGTATTCATTTTTTTTTATGACCGGTTCTCTGGGTGTGGCTTGGTGGGCGTGGTGTGGCTTTCTGGCTGTGGCAGGGGAAGGATACTGTAAATCCCAATTTCCACCCCACTCCAGGGGAAGGATACTGTCAAATCTCCATTCCCTCCCCACCCCACTAACCTGCTTTCCAGCTCCGTTTTCCTATGCAGGGCAACAAAAGAAAACCCAGTCGATCAGCTGGGACTCTGATCAGTTGGGACTTGGAAGGCAACGAATAGATGGGGCAGGGGCAGGGCCAACCAGAGGTGGTATTTACCGTATCTCCAAGCTACTTAAATTTTCCACTACCGGTTCTCTAGAAGCTGTCAGAACTGACTGAATATCACCTCTGTAGCAACGGCAATAAATTAATGACTGTTTTGGATTGCTCCTAAAGTACCATTCAACTTGCTGCTGATTTTCAGCAGTAATGCATTTTTTTAAAAAAATATTTTGAATATATATTCATCTATTTTCAGTTACAGCTTCAGCATATTATCAGTAGTAGTAATATTTTAATAGTATTGGCACTAAACTAATTTCAGAAATAAATTTCAAGCTCTTGATCCAGCACTGTTATTACCAGCAGTAGTCATATTTTATTAGTCTTGGCAATAAACAACTTGATCCAACTCTAATCATGCACATCCAGTCTTCTGCAATAACTGGTTCACATAAATATGAATACATTTTCTCCTGTTCCAGAAACACAGTATGTGTGGCTTACAAATTCACTGGATCCAGATGAATCTTGGAACACTATTGATGTTAATGACAAACCTGCACTTATGTTCTTTACATCCATAATTGCATATATACATTCATTTACTCTATTTTGAATGGAGTGTTCGACTCAAGTAAAATTCCAGCCATTTGTTTCTTAGTTTCAATTGCCTTTCACTTACTCTTTGATTAAAATAACAGTGAGTTGAATAACTATCAACAGCTTGATTATTGCGGCTCTTCTGATTCCACGCTCATTTCTTTTCCATGTATTCAGAATTGTCTTTATACAATTTGAGTTGACACTAGCATATATCTATAAAATACTTATAAATCCAATAAAGCTGTGGGGTTTTTTATTCATGTATAATAATACTCTGGATAAATCTTAAGCTTTCTGGGTCTTATGTGACAGTAAATTAAAATCTGGTCTTGTATGGCATGTTCATTCCCTTCCTTGTCCCCACAGTCTTTCATTTGATATCAGAAAAATTACCAGGGGAATATCAACCTGTATTTCTGTCTTTGAAAAAATTCATACACACCAATGCTGCTGGGCAGTCTTCAAGGTCATTCTTATAATGCTTGAAAATTATCCCTCCAACATCTAATCAGTATTTTCATTTGTTGTCCTCTATGTTCTGATTTCTGAAGTTTTCTTGCATAGATCAGCTTTTAATCAATCAATCATTCCACACTTGTATAGAACTTTCATGCTATGGATCTGAAGAATATTTCCAGACAATATGATAATGTGGACAATCTCATAAAAGCTATACCAGGGTAAATTCTGAACCTAGAATGCAAATTGTACATCAATTATAAATCTTTCCATTGCCAAATCCATTTTTTCTTCTAATTCAGAAATCACCTTTAACAGAATAAACACAAAACTGACAGCAGTAATTACACTTGTATAAATGATTTCAGTACAGAAATAATAAACAATACTTTAAAAGTACAAAATTAGATTTACATTTATAGAAAACCAGTGGGTTTTGAACCATAAATATACCATCCAGAATATGAAATAGCTGTATTTGATAAGCTGATAATAAGTCAATGTAGTGATTAAAAAAAAGTAAATGCAGAAATGTGAAACTATAGATTGTTAAACACAATGTACAGACTAGGATTTCAGAGTTGCCTTGACTGTGGAGTTGCAGGAAGGTTAAAAAGATAAAATGGCAGCTATGACTACATAGTTAAAGAAATATTTAAAAAATACTTTTGTCTATAAAAAGGTGTGGGGCTTTGATTACAGAGTCATCTTGCCATTTTGATTTTTTTTAAATATTCCCCCTGTTAATCATATTCTTGATTAAATGAAAACTTAATCTCTCCCAGCCAAATCCTCTAAACTAGAGTGGTCAAAATCACACTGTCATGGCATCATCATGTGATGTATCAGGACTTTTTTTGCCCTTTGCTAAACCAGGTGTGGCCATGGCCAGCATGTGATGCATCCGGCCCATGGGCCAGGAGTTTGACAGCCCTGCTCTTAACCCTTTCTTTATAAACAAAACTTCCAGCTTCTCTGTATCTGATGCTAACTAGTTTCACAGAGCCTTTGCACCTACAACTTATTCTCTCCCTAAAGACTGGCATCCCCAGTTAGGCAAAGTATTTCAGGCAGAAGCATCAAAAGAATACAACATTCTTTTTCAAAAAATGAAATGAGCATTGTAATGTCACATTGGTGTCTTCTCAAGTTCTCCAATCATAATTTGCCTGGCATATAAATGTCCATGGCTGCAGAAAGAAAAGACTTGTTGTATATCATTAGCTGGTAACACAATCAAATCTGTTTTCTTACCAGACTGTTTTTTAAAGATCAGCTTTTAAAGTTGTAGCAATATTTCGGCAGAATCTCATCTGCCATCATCAGGCTTCTGTACTGAGTTCGTCTGTGGATCAGGCTATCACAGCCGTTTAGTTTTAAATTTGAGGCTAGCCTACTGTTGTGCCAGGATTATTCTTCATCCTGATTGGTTGGGAGTCTTGGTCTGTGTTTACTGGTCTTGGAGTTTGCTTGATTGGTGTTTCTGGTTTATTCTGTCTGTTTTGTGGCTTTGATAGGCTGGCAACATTGTGTTCCTGTATTGGAGGTTTTCAGTGCAGCTTGATTTTGAGTAAAAGGACGGCTATCATCTATTAGGAAGCTAGGTTTCACCTGGGTGCCTGTTTGGGGTATATTGGGCTGGAGG